>PVLD010004146.1:35907-130062 GCA_004027595.1 Dinomys branickii | reverse complement strand
TTTGTCCCAGTAGCGCGTTCTCTGTCGGGTTCAGGAGCTGAAGCTGTTCTTCCCTCCACACTCGCTCTCTCGGCTGGTCGTCTTCTTCCCGGAAGTCCTTATTTCTGTCTTCATATTGTTATATTTCATTGTTTGGGTGGTAATCCTCTGGGAGGTTCTCTCTCTGCTGCCTACCCGGTCGCCATCTTCCCGGAAGTCCCATTCCTTCCTTTTTGTTCTGACTGCTTTGCTGCTTTTCCACTGCCATGAACTGTGTGCTCTGCCATGTGCCACTCTGCCTTGGAACCAGCCAAGTATGGACTGAACCCTCCACAAACTGTAAGCTGAATCCTTCCTTCTCTTTGGGTGTCAGGTATTTTGTCCCATCAATGAGATAAAAGTAACGAAGGCATCAGATCAAAGTTGTAGTTCTTCTCTGTTTTCTTCTAGTAGATTTACAGGTTTGAGAATCATGTTTAAGTTTTACCTGGTGTAACATAAGGGTTTAATTTGTGACTTCTGCATATGGATATCAACTTTGCTAAACATCTGTCACTGAAAAGAAGATTCTTTCCCAGTTGTGTGTTCTTGGCACCACTGTCAGATTCAGCTGGCAGTAAATGTGTGCAATGACTTTTGGGCACTCTCCTGTGTCCTTGGTCAGTGTGTCTTGCGCCAGGGTCATGGTGTACGGATTACTATAGGATTGTTTACATTTTGAAGTCATGGAGTAGGATTTGTTTTCATTTCACTTTTTAAATCTAGGATTGGAAGTTTAGAATAATGTATTAAAATAATACATATTGTAAATAGATAAATTGGTTGTCTCTTAATACTAACATGGCTTCATTCTTTATTATTATTATATTATTATTATTATTGCCTTTGATATCATGATTTATATGAAAAATTGAAATATAATGAAACTGCTAACTTCCAGTACATTCACTCTTCCAACTCTACAGCTATTTTTGGGGGTAAGGCAGTATAATTATACAACATAGCATTACTATCATCAAGTCTTTTTCATGAATGAAGCAAGTAGCACTAGTGACTTCTAGGTAATTGTGGGTTGTGTGTATTACCTCAAACAACATTTTCTGAGATGTTATCTCTTAGTTGGCACCATACACACATTGTTCACACACCACTCAACTGTGTTGTGTGGTCTTTTCATCTGATATAGGGGCAAGAGCCTATCCAATAAGACCAACAAATCACATCAATTTTAGTTCATTGTATTAGTCTTTATTTTGTATGAAAACTGTATATTTGATCTGTAAAAAATATTTTGAGTGATAGTAAGATTGAAAAATAAAGCCAGTCTTTGTATAACATTACTGACATAAACATACCATGAATAGCCAGAAAGTTTTATCCAGTAGTATATATATTTCTTGAGACAAGGTCTAACTATGCAGTTTAGGCTGGCCTTCAACTGACTTTACAGCAAAAATTGGCCTTGAACTCATAATGATCCTCCTGCCTCAGCCTCCCAACTTCTGGGATTATAGGAATGTGCCAACATGCCCAGCTGTATTTTATTCTAAAACTAGTAAGTCAATGTCACAGCCCACTCAACTGTGATAGAAAATTCTACTGCAGTGGCTGTTCTACTAAGTTGCTGGCACATCCCTACAGAGCACAGTGCCTTATTCTGGAATTTTGTACTGAGTTTTGATGCTGGAAATATCACTACAGTAATGCTTCATCAGTAGCAGCAACCAGCCCCATAATGATTGGAGAATATTGCAGTCAGGGTTTTCAGGGAATAGATTTAATACCAGATGCATAATTGAGGGTATTATTTTAAGATATTCACTCAACATATCCAATGCAGAAGAGTTCAAGAGATCTGTCTGTGTACTAGAGACCAGGAGAATCCAGCTGAAGGCCTAGATCTTATGGCAATGTCCTGCATGACTCCAGTGAAGACCTAGAGCCCATAGCAATGTTCCCGACAAGTCCAGCTACAGCCTTGGACCCATGGCAAAGTCTCATGCAAGTCCATATCAAGAATCTGCCCAAGAAGGACCAAGGGCCAGTGAGGAGAGCCAGAAAGTCTGTGCTGATGGGGTGAAGGATCTGTGCCAGGAGGCTGAGGGATCTCACTGGACCAGGAAGCAGTGCTCAAGGTAAGGACCAGAGTTACCAGAAGAGAACCACAGCCATTCTTGGTGACAGCAAGGATCTGAGCTCCTCCTTAGAGAATAGGTGAAGTCGCCTCATGGAAAACGGCAAGAGGAAGATTCTCCAGGAAAATCAGTAGCATCAGTTTCACCTTCCTGTCCTCCTTTTATCCCATTTCTGCAACAATTCTCAGGCGGGTCTTCCATGCCCCAAACTATGACAACTCAGTTCAGCTGGGAAGTTCCCACTCAAACTGACCATTAATTAACTGCATATATGCATATGTGAGGAGAGGGTATATGTATATGGAGGGGAAACACATGCGGGGAGCCAGCCTATGACTGCCTTGTCAATTCAGGACAAGCTACGTTTCCAAAATTTCACTGAATAAGCGCTGCATTGGGGCAAGAAAATCTGAAGTACTTAATATTTGGGGTGAAATTTTTATTCAGAAGAGAGTCTTTCTGTGAAAATTGCTTTAAAAGGAAACAAATTTTCAAACCTCAGTTTCATTCTTATAGATTCATCTATAAAACTCTTCTAAATATCCTTATTCAATTATCTTATGTTTAACATGGTGCTGTACAATGAAGGCATTCGCACTGCACACTAATGTATACTTTGTAATATACATTGATACCTGTAACTCTTTCCTACTAGAAACAATGGACAACAGATGTACTACTCACACTTTTGGCTACTGTGAATATTTGAGCAATAAAATTGGATATGGTAGTGAACGCCTGTAATTGCAGCATTCAGAAGGCTGAGGTAAGAGGATTGCTGTGAGTTCAAGGTCAGCCTAAACTACTTTGGGAGACCCTGTCTCAAAACAAAACAGTCTTTATTTACTGTCACTATTTTTCCTCCTATTGTAATTATTAAACATTGTTGAGCAGAGGCAGTGTTATGTCCTTGAAACTCTTAAAAATATACATTTGAACTGGTCTCATTTGGTTTCACTCTTCATTGTCTAATCTAACTACCCTGGAATCTTTCAGTAGATACTGCATTCTAGTGATTACTCCACTGTTTTGGGTTTTCATCACTTGATGAGTTTATTACTAGTACGTATCCCTTTTGCTTCTTCAGGATGGACTGCTAGTGAGGGTGCCAAAGAGACTGTCTGAAAAATCAGGTGACACCTGTCTTAGTTACTTTTTCTCCTTGCTGAGACAAAATACCCAATGCCCAAAATGAAGGAAGGAAAGGTTTATTTAGCTTACAATTCGTGCAGGTTTCCGTCCATACTTGGCTGGCTCAGAGGCAGAATGGTACATGGCAGAGGGCAAACTGTTCATGGCAGCAGAACACAGCAAAACAACCAGCAAAAGGAAGGAATGAGGCTGAAAGCAGCCTCTTTCCTTTCCTTATATTGTAAACCGCCTACCCCAACGCAGGGGGAGTGTAGCTCTCACACAATCTCCATGCCCTCCTCTTCCACAGGCTCAGGATGTGTACAAAGTAATCACTCTGGCTTCCTGCTGAAACACTCAGCCAAACCTCTAGACTCCCCAAGTTGACACAATGTATCAACCATAACAATACCATAGTATCCCTCAGCAAAGATAAGAAAATGAAAGTGCTGCGTATATGCATATGTGGGAGTAGGCATATGTACATAATACAACTTGTTTCTTTTCTAATCCCTTTTCCTTCACCTTCCTTCCCTCATTTAATTCTGCTTTCCCTATTTTTGTTCCTGTTTATATTATTTGTTTTAGCTCATGTTGCTGGCATATAATGTTTACACTCTCTGAAGTTATTAGGTGCACGGCAATTCTTTATTCTATTTATCTCCTCCTCCTTTTTTCTCTCCCTTACTCCTCAGTCTTCATCTTTGGACCCCTTGCAACTTACCCCTTACATCTTGTAGCCACCCTTTCTTATTCTCTTTGTTCATAATTTGCCTTACTCTAGTGAAAGGGTAGTTAGGCTTGTGTGTCTGGTTTATTTCACTCAATTGTATGTCCTTATTTTGATCAAAATCTACACAAATATATGTAGTTCTGCTTGATTAGCCCATAACCAACAAACTGGCAGTTATACATGTGGTTTTTTTCCAATGTATAGATATTCTTAATGTATTACTGAAGGTTCTTTTTGGAAAGATTCTTTTTGGGAAAGACCAGAAATGAGGTTTATAACATATCCTGAACAATTGTAATGGGACATTCCCTAAGATACCTCTGTTGTTTCCATAGATTACATGAATGTTTACTGACATTGCTCGAATATTGTCAATGGGTAGAGAGCCCCGAATGCATTTCTATGGGTCATGACTCCCATCTTCTAATCCTAGAATTTTAAAAAATTAAAATAAAATTTTTGTCTTCTGCTTTTCTAGAGAATGTGTGACCAACCAGCCACCACCACAGAGCTCTACGCAATCCATGGTCCCAGGTAACTTTCCAGCTCAGCTACTAACTATGCTCTGGGTACTTAAGCACTTCTTGTGATCAAAGTAAATTCATAACATTATTATAAAGAATTAAACTGAAAAGATCATTTCAACAGCTACATTTCTCATCCTTATCTATGTCTATAAAGAACAAGCTTTAAGCACGTAGTTAGAACTATTTCCAGTGCTATACTTAATAGATGAAGTTTAAAATCTCTACTAAATGCAATCATGTTGGTAAATTAATAAGGATCTATATATGCTTATACATATTTTTCTGAAAAATAAATTAGAGCAAGTTTGCATATGTATTTATGTGTACTGCATCAATGTAAAATTTGGGACATCTGTTGGCTCCCACCCTCAGAGAATGTGATGAAATTGGTCCAAACAAGATATTATATACTCGTTTTGGCAATCCTAATGTGTATTCAAGTACAGTTACAGTATGAAGGTAATATAGAGTAGCCTTATGGAGAAAACTGACACTGCTTCTGGGCTAACTATTTTCTAGTGTGGCCATTACACAATTGCCAACAAAAAAATCATCCAATATTAGAAGTAGGGCTGTTTCTACTGGTAACAGCATGTAATGTGTACTTTGGGAGTATTTAGAGCTTAAATGTTTTCAACATGTTTCTTAATTTTCCACTCTTTCCTAAACAATGTCCAGTTTTCACATAAAACTCTGGAAATGTTGTGTTTGCTTCCAATACGTTAGTGCTCTTTGGAATTAAGCTGGATGCATGATAGTGAATTACTAGAACTGTGCATCTGCAGGAAGAAAACAGTGATTCTGTGATCATACCTTAATCACCGATTTAATCCAGTAATTGTTAAGCTTCCCATCAAATTAAGAAGTGCTTGGGATACATCCATTTCTTTCAAAAGTGTCTATTACAAGAACCCTGAAAGTATTACTTTCAAGAAGGATTTTAAGGCTGGGGTTGTATAGCTCAGTGGTACATAACTTACCTAGCATGTGCAAGGCAATCAGTTTGATCCAAGCACCATAAAAATTAATTAATAAAATGAATACTTTTTACACAAGTAACTATGGTTAATATTTTAAATAATATTCCAGCATTGTGTATTAGAGATTTTAATTACTTCCTCAAATTAGCATGTTCATCCCTTTCAAACTTTGGATCAGAAATACTCTAATTTATTATAGCTAGCTTTTCTCACAAAAGATTCTTGTGATAATTAGTATATTGATCACTGTTTTTAGTTACAGAGAGCAAAATTCTCTAAAGCATCAATGTTTAGAAAAGCAATGTTTACAGATTTTCTAGGATTGTTTTAGGATAACTGGAATTCAACAAGGACTAAAGCATGTAGGATAAATACCCAACTACAGCTGAGAATGACTGCTGTTGGGCAAGAAAATTATTCGTATTCATTTGCAAGAGATCTTTGTTTTAATCTGTGTATACACTTTTTATACCATTGTGTGTAGGAAGTCGATAGCAAATCATTTCGTTGATTTTCTTTGATTTATATAAATGTACTTTGCCTTCTCTTCTAAAGTTTGACAAAATAATACATTTTGTGTGCAATCAGCAAAGTATAAAACATTAGCACTGACTGACTGTAAAAGAGGAAGCTTGTGAACAATGGTAAGGACCTGTACCTTAGATAAAGCAAACACCTTCTTCCCAAGCCTTGATTTATCTGAATGAAAAGCTCAAAACTTGCTCAGTTTTGCTTTCTATGTCTAGAAAAGTTGGCTATTTGCTGAAAATAAGATCACATGAGGAAACAGAAATGTAGATGGTTCTAGGGAACAGATATTTTTAGCCTTCAGCAAGTAAATCACATAGAAGCTGTAACAGGTAATGAGTAGTTATGGTAGAAATGTATTTCACATTTTAAAGGATTATAGTTGTCATTTCTTTTCAACAAATACAGAAACAATGGCAACAAGTTATTTAAATAGCATATGTGTGCTTCCTACTAATTTAAGTTAACATTTTTAAAGGCAAGCTGCAGAAACTTCTCAAAAGGAAAGAGAACCTGCAATACAGGAAGAGAGAAACAAAGGAAGAGAAAAGGAAAAAAAAATATATATGATAATTAAGATAGTTCTACTACTAATTGCTGTTCACTGAAAGGAATTTATGCCTATATTGTGTCCTCAATTTTTAATGCCTATACCTGGTAATATGAACAAGTACTTTGAAGATAACTATCTGCAGTGTACTAACCATTGTTACTCTCCTACTATCTTGTTTTGAAATTTTATACCACTGTTTTTATTGTTTATTTCTCTTTAAAATGAAAAAGAAACTCTATGAAGTCTAATTTCACAAAGATAAATTGATTAGAAAGATGAATTGGAGGTTCACTGTAGCAAAGGAAGTGATAAAAACCGTGGAGAATATAAAGAGTACACTTATTACACTTGAGAGTTACCTTAGTTACTTGAAGAATAGAAAAAGTACCCCTATTACACTTGATAGTTACTTTTGCTCTTTCAAAGCACAGAGATGTCTGATGTGACAGTCTGAAATGCCTGAAGTGAACAGGCACTGGTTTTAGCTTACCACTCAGTGAAACTATGAAATTATTTTTGTGATGCTTGGTGGAACATTTATTTCTTTTGATTCTAAAATTTTCGCAGCAATAGCACTGTGTCTAAGGTAGACACAATGCAAAAGTATTGAGAATGGGTCATTGTGACAATATGGGGTATATTTCTCTCAAGTCTTTCTTCCAAAAATTTTGCTCTGGGTCAATTCAAGTTGATCCTTGCACACATGGTTTCTAAGACTCTTCTGGCTCAGTGGATTTCTGATTTTGTTTGGACAATGAGGGCACACAAAAAAATTGAAAGAAATATTTAGAAGGATATTTTAATTGTTTTTAAACTCTAGAAAAGTTTATATGACACAAAAACTTTGGTATGGGAAAAATTTTGTAGGCAATTTTCTATTTAAGAAAAGATATTGGTATTTGTACATTCATAAGCACAAAAGGCAGAAAGGAAAAATTCTGTCTGCCGTAAGTAGCTTCTCTATATGGGTCACATTGCTTTGCTAATTATGATAGTGATGTTCAAAGTAGATAACTGCCACACCAAAGTTTGCCGATCTCAATCCACAGATCATTCCTGCTGGAAATCTGGGTATTCAGCAGAAGGTGTCAGCTTCAATAAGGTGACTTCAGTGAGATGGAACATTAATGTCTTTATAGTGGATGTTATACTTCCCACTCATAACAATCCCATTGAGCATGCTCTGGAAAGACTGCTGGAGAAGAACTACAGTGTACCAGAGAATTCTTCTTCCTTCCTGCTTTTAAAAGTTATTTTTGCAATGGTATTTTTTTCTGACAAACATGTACTTAGAAAATGCACATTTTTAGACTCTGTGTCCATTACAGTTGTTTTATCAAAACTATTCCATAAAATCTTCTCCACACCATTTTTCTTAAGTTTCTAGTCATACAAATAATTTGCTTCATCCCAAGATATGATAAATGCCCTGGTTCTTCAAAATTATGAGATTTCCAGACACAGCCTTTCCTTTCTGCAATATTCCTTACAAAATAAACATCAGGATGTCACAGATGTCCATTTCCATCCATTACTGGCATGAAACAAAAAGCCATCTGTACATAAGGACTGATTAATTGATAGTAAGTTTTAAGAGGTATCCACTTGGCAAAGCAATCACATTACGTTATGAATAAATATGGTTAAAATCTATTGTTTACATAGACTATTATTAATGAATGATTGTGTTAGGGCTTTTCCTGACTTGAATCCAGAGGAGACTGAGTCCTAAGATCACCGAGTTCCCTGTGGTCAGGCACAGGTTTTTGTCAGACTGCTGTAGCAAGTCCAAGTTTATAAAAACAATAATGGTAACAGCAGCTGTAACAGTAATAACAAACAGCAGAAGATCATGTGACAACTGTCCATAACCCTTGAGCCTCCACTACTGCACAGAGGGAAAGTCTCACGTCTCACTACATACAGTTACTCTTTACTTTTATAGCATAAATGTCTTAAATCCTTCTATAGCTCAGTGTGATGGGTTAACCCCTGGTGAGTGCAAAGCTGATAAACACAACCAGGAGGTAAAAGAGTAAAGAAAGCTTTATTACTTACATAGCTAAGGAGATCACGGAAAGTAACGCCCAAATCAGTGTTTTCAAACAGAGACAAAGGGACTTCTGGTGGAGAACTTATATGTGTTTATATTCACACTGGAAGGAGTTGGCATCCCATGTGGAAGTGGACACATTCCTATGCATGGACGCACCAAGATGGTGGTTTCTCTTATGTGGTATGATCAAAATTAATGGACAGATGCATCACTGGGGTGAATAATGTAGTATTCTAATTAGGTTGTACCTAGCAAAGCTTGCTCTAATTCACCTACAAGAGGGCTAAACAGCTTGGCATTTGGCCCTATTTTACCATTTGCTTATAATTTTTTCTCTAGAGCCTTATCTGAAATACAAGAACTTCAAAGGATGTCATAGTTAACAGCTTCTCTCCTGGCAGGTTAAATGCAGGGAATCCCTAGCAGCTAATATTTCCTCCACTTGTATTTAAAAATACATTATCCAGTAATAGTTTCCTGGTTGAGCTGTGAAACATAATCTAGATTTCTTAAAAGTAGAAAACAATTTTATTGTATTGTATTTCCTCTATAGTTTCTTCTTTACTAAAGTTCTAAGACACCTTTTACTTTTGTAACTTTCTGATTAGATAGCATAATTTAGCTATTATTTTAGGGTAGTTTTATTATTTATGAATTGTCTTTTCTCTGTATTTTTCCTTCAAGAATGTCTTGAATTTTCTTTATTCCTGAAAATACTTTTACTGTCTGCAGAATATCAATTTAGCAGCTTCTTTGAATAATTGGAAACGTCCCATTTCTTTTTTGCTCGCATCATTTCTGATGAAAAATATTCTACACGTCATTCAGTCACTATGAACCAGTGAAAGTATTATGGTCAAAGCTTTCAGATTTTTAAAATAGTTTTCTGAATTTTGACTGTTATTTTTTGGTGTGTATTTCTTTGACTTGATCTTCTCTGAGGTTTGTCAAGCTCTTGAGTCTGTAGGTGTGTGATATTTGCCAAAGTTTGGTATTTTTGGATATCATATCTTTAAGCACATTTTTACTCCGCTCTTCTCTTTTTGGGACAGTAACGATGTGGATGTCAGATTTTTTTTTTTTATAGTTCCACAGGTCCCTGTGACTTTGCCAAGTATATCCCTTGCTATTTCTCAGATTGAGTAATTTCTATAATTCTATCTTAAACTTTGATGATATTTCCCTTCTTTTTCCACCTTTTTACTATTGAGTCTACTCAGCAAATTCTGTGTTTTACTTATAGCATCTTTCAGTTCTAAAATATATATGTCAGTGTTATATCTTCATAACTCAGACTTTCCTGTATTTTAAAACTTCCGAACATTTTTATAATGGCTAACTTTAAAATATTTGTCGCATAATTCACACAATATTGTCATATCAATTTTTCCATGAACTAGGTTTCTTTTTCATTCTTTTTAGAGATTTCTTAATCCTGTTATGATTGCTAATTTTGTAATTGAAACTTTCTAAACTGTAACATGCTTGCTTTTAGTAACATGAAATTTTAATTAACTATGTTCAATAGACAAATATATAGACAATTAGGTAATAACACACTGTGCATAGCATTGAATTAAAATGCTAATACTGCCATTGTTCTTCCAATCTTTTTGGATTTTTAAAATAGTTACAGCAAAAGGTATATTATATAAAAGCACTTTAAACTTCTTTAAGAATGGACCTCACTGAGATCAGGTGCTTTCACGTGACTGGATGTTGAATGACTCTTGCTCCAATTTCCCTATTTGATCTGGCTTAGGCTGTCTGGAATGATACGGAAGAGTACCCCTTATTACGGTAAGGTGGGCTGAACTCCAGGTTTACCACTTGGCTCTGTTGAGAGTTGAGGACCGTATCATCACTACTACTGGCTGGAGTGAGAGCTCTGGTTCTGCTTTAGGTTCCTTCCGGTACTTCATGGCTGTAAGGAGCGAGAGGGTTCTGTTACTGATCTCCTGGGACACCAGTGACACCACAGGGAGGATGCAGCCCACTGAGTGATGCTGAAGATTCCAAGTGAATTATTAGCCTCCTCTATTCCCAGGCCAGAGCGTGTGGAAAGGCTGTATCCCTCCTGGTTTTCGAGATGAAAGTCCAGTCTTTCCGCAGGGTCCTTGTGCAGCGACAAGGTGGATTGTCACCGTCTGGAGGGGAGGAACGCTTCCTGGTCTATGCTCAGGGTTCTCTAGCACCACTGGTGTATCTCATATGGCCTGATAAGAGTGGAGTTACAGTGGCCCCACTGAATTTAATTTGGAACGGGTGAGGGTGAAGCCGCGGTAGTCTGAGGAGCTGTCTGTAAGAAGTAGTTATCATGTGGAAGATTTCTGCCTTTTAAGGCTGCTTCTGTATTGTCTTTTTGCTAGAAAAATACAGAATTCATTGATTATTGGTTGCTGGTGATTCCATTGGTATTTCTGGGTTGCCAACTTACTCACTGTCCAACCCAGAAGGTTGCATAATATAAAAAGAAGATTCTTGAAAGACACTATTGTTAAATGTCTCAGAGACCAAGATCCTGATTTGGTCTGTTTTTTTCTCCCTTTCCAAGTACTATGGGTTGGTTTAGAGTTTCGGGTTGCACTTAGTAAGAAGAATACAGACAGTTACGCTTTGTCAACGTTGCTAGCAGCTGAAGTGATATATATTTATATCTTCTTGTCCTTTAAAGTGACAGTCCAGCTTCGCTGATAAAAGTTTGTTGCTATAAATAATTACTCATTAATTAATTAGCTCATTTAAATGTCCCAGACAAAGAAATAGTGAAACAAAGAAATTAAGGTACTTGCTTAAAGTTACAGTTAAGAAATGTTTTAAGCAGGATACAGAACTAAGGGATTCGACTTCAGAGACCTTTGATAGCTTTTCTATGTTGTGCCTCTCACTAAGAGATGGCTTGGTACTGGTTTAAGTGTGACTAGGTACACACTTTGTGTGGATAATAGTAGTCTGAAAACTAGTGTCACATAAAGAAGAAAAAGTACATTTGCTTAGAAAACCAAACACACGGAATATTTTCCACCAAGATTTTATTTTTAATTGGAGCTCTCATTGAATCACAGGTCTCCTTCATCCCAATTTACGGTTCAGAGCTAGACTAGAGCACAAATTTTATCTTCTATAGTGTACTAGCTATTAAAAATTCCCAGCTAATTTACCTGTGTACTTACTTGTAACTTAGAGTTTAAAATCTCCTTCAGGTAAGCATATCACTAACCTTATTTTAATTTGGCTCAGTTTTCAAAATTGAAGAGAATAGGAGGGAACATTTAAAATTTTTGGAAGATCACTTTGGAGCTTCACCATCAACATTTTTTAATCTGTGGAAATATGTGTCATTATTATAGAAATACATGTTAGTAGGTATTTAATAGTATATATCTACACACATATAAATACATACAATCTCCAAATACTGGAAAAACAATGAAAACAGTATCACCTTGTTACAAGGACACACACACACACACACACACACACACACACACATTTATACATAAAACAGAAAAATAAACTAGCTTTTCTTTTTCTTCTATGTACCTAAATCTTAAATGAAACAGAATGAGCTGGTTGCTTCATTGTTTTTGAAACTTTTATGGGTAGTAATGAATTTACATACAAGAATGCATTTTACCTATTTCCCAGAATGTTCTTTCCTTTTTTTATTTTTTTTCTTTTCTTTGTTTTCCTTTTTAAAAGCTCAAAACACTTTGTGAGTCCCGTTTGTGTTTGCCCTGATATAGAACTTTGAAAGATAAGTATTGGCCTTGAAATAAGTTATGTGTGTTTGTATGAAAACAAAACCAAAATAATCTGGTAGTGGTTTAGGCTCCTCTGCTTATGTCACAAAACCTCTAGAATAAGCAGTTCTGAATTTCATTCAGCATCTTAAAAACATCGCTGACAATGCAGATTTTCCTTTGATCCAGCAACAAACTCTTATCATGGAAGCAGAATGGCTCTCACAGCCACCAGAATAATGTTCTTATACCATCATAACAACCTAGAGGCCAAAAACATAAACCTTGCTTTTATTGATTAAAAAATATAATGTATTTCCTGAAGAAAGGAAAAAAGGAAAGCTGGGCATGGTGGCACCCTAATCTCAGCACTTGAGAGCCTGAGGCAGGAGGGCTGTTTCAAGTTCAAGACCAGCCTGGCCTGCAAAGTGAGCGCAAGGCCAGCCTGAAGTGCACAGCGAGACTATCTCAGAAAGAAGGACAAGAAAACAAGTAAAAGTGAAAAAAATGTATATATAAGATAGTTAAGATTGTTATACAACTACCATCTCTTAGTTCATTAAAAAGAAAGTTTGTGTTAACATTTTATAGACAAGATCTCTTGCCTGTATTTTGTACTCTGAATAACTACTGGGAAGACAGTAATAAGCAGTGTGTCAACTATCATAACTGTCCTGGTAACCTATTTTGAAACTTCATTGTTATGTTTATATATTTTTTTTAAGGAAAGAACAACTGGGATGCTGGAAAGGAAAGGGAAGGGAAGGGAAGGGAAGGGAAGGGAAGGGAAGGATATATATATATATATATATATATATATATATATGTATGTATATATCTCTCTAAGATAATTGTACTACTAATTTCTACTGGCTTATTGAAAGGAACTATTAATGCTTTATTGTTTGATCAACCTTGCATACCTATATCTGGTAAACTGCTGAACAGCTACTTTGAAGATAACAATATGCAAACTGACAATCACTGTTAATTTCCTATCATCTTCTTTTGAAATTCTGTGTCATGTTTTACTGTTTGTAGTTGCTTCATTTTTGGTTTTGTCTTTTGTTTTATTATTCTCTTTAAAAAAATGTATATATAGAGCTGGAGATATAGCTCAGAGGCATAAGTGCCTGCCTGGCTAGTACAGGTCCTCAGTTCCAATCCCAATAAAGGGGGAAAAATATACATATATATGTGTATTCCTATATATACATATTCCTATATATATGTATATATTCCCTATGTGCTTTCAGGTATTCCCTTATGAAATATGATTTTCTTCTGACACTAATACATTCTCTTAGATGAATCAATTTATAGATCATCAGACAATAAAAACTGTTCAAGGCATTGCCATGGTAGATAAGTAATCCGTTTGCTAGGCATAGGCAGAAGTCACAGGGCCAGTTACTTGTAAGCAGTTAAACTGTAGAGATGTGTGTTTATTGTAGATAAACAGGAATGGCAGGATCAGGAGATACTAAATCTTCAGAAAGCACTGCGCAGTAAATATTTATGGCATTGTAAATACACATGTGATTCTATACATGAGTCTCAAAGTATGAGACACTTAATATTCATAAATTCTTATTTAGCAGCCATGTGTGAGATACTATCTGGCCTGATATCTTTTCTGCCAGAAGCAGATGTATACCCTGTGGCTGTTTATTAGGGTATTTGCCAATCTGCCCCTTTGGCCAACTTCTCTGTTTATTTCTCAAATAATCCAACTGTTTTGGGCCCAGAACACCTTCTTCCTATTATACCAGTCACAAAACTCTCAACGCTGGTCCTTGTAATGATACTCCTAGCAGGGAAGACTGACGGTGCTGTGAAGGTGGGATGTACAAACACACATAGCTAGGACTCGGGTGACGTGGTCCTTCCTCCTTTCTTTCATACAATTCTAAATGCGTTAGTTAATGTGTCACCTTTCCTCTTGTTTTCCATTTTAAATTGATTTTGATAACAACTGTGATGGAAGGATCTTTATTTTGTGAGGTTTTTTTCACTATGCACTTTAGGACAGTGAATGGTATAGGGTACATGAAACTATTAATGCACAGAGACTTCATAAAGATTTAGTACCTCTGGGTCCTTCCATTCCTGTTTATCTATGAGAGAACAAGCAGCAGGTCAGATGGGCGCTGGAGCCCTCTCTGTGGGGGAAGGCCGGGGAAGTAGCTACCTAGCAGCAACACACATTTGCCATTGAGGGGTTATATTCAGTCAACATTCATCCCCTACAACTTGTTACACTGCAGCAGATCAAAATCCAGGTTACATTAGTAAGCAATGGCAATGGATTGATGGCAGGTAGTCAATTTGCATATCTACCGTAAGATTATCATCTTATTTATAAATGTATTTTTATTTTCTATTCATTTACTTCATATGAAAGTGAAAGAAAGCTAAATGATAAGCAAGACTTTTGTAAATGGCCATGGAAACAAACAAATGCCCACAGTCACTAACAATGACTACCAATGTAAAACAAAGCTTTTTATGTAGTTAGCTCTCTGTCTTTATATTTTACTTTTCATAGAAGGTAATTTCCTGTAATTTTTATATTTTTGCCTAAGGAAACTTCCTGAATTACAGGTTCCTTAATGAGTCTTACAGTGTGGTAGTCATGCTACAAATCAGCTGGACATTTTCTAATTTTATAGAAATATTGTTTAAATAAAGTAGATGTTGTGAGAGCAAGGATGCGTGTGTACGTGCTTGTATGTGTCATTCCTAAGATGCCAAATTGTGTGTAAACTTGAAGGTGAAAATAAGAATAAAAATACCAGACAACTCTGTATTAGGAGCTGGAGATGAAAAGCCCAGCACAATGTCTGTCACGTACTTGGGGATAAATGGATGTGTGTTCCACTGATACCACTGTTGTTTCATCCTAATGAATTTCAAGGTCATGGGAAGAGCACAACTTGAAAAGAAATGCAGGTTTACTGTTATAATAAGAAATATTCAGCTTACTGAATGTCATTCAAGGCACATTTACGAGCCATTTACAGAAATTCACTTCAGCATTCCTTTAAACTACCCTGATGCATTTAGCATATTATTAATTTGCAAAGCTGATGAACAAGAGCAAGTGATTTGGTAGTAAAATTATAAAAGAAGTGTGTGGACATTTAGTAATTGTGCTGAGGGAATAAAGCAATTATAGAAAAAATTCAGGCTAAAACTGCTATTGAGGAGGATTTTTAAAACATTTATTATTCAGATGACTCATCTAAAATGGATAACTGCTCTGACTGGTTATTGCTCAAGACTGTTTAATTTCTTTAAATGACTTAATCACAGAAAACTTCATGTAGAAGTTTGGATTTCAGGTAATTATTGCCGAAGAAAGTAAAGTTCGTTGGCAGTAGATCTTGTCTGAAATTAGAAGCAAAATGAGAACAATAAAACATGCACCATGAAATCTCGCTCAAGGTTAATGATAATTCAGCTTCAGAAACTGGATATTCAGATGTGGCTGGCTCTTCCCAACACTGCAGAAAGTGAACTTCCGCCTTTGCTGCACCAGTTATTTTGCATCACTTTTTCTTTTTTCTGTTTTAAGGGGAAATAAACCCCAGTAACCAAAATAACAACAACAAAGACAAAAAAGTCAACAGAAAAACAATGAAAATGATACAGGATTTCAAAACAAGATGATAGGATTTAACAATGGTTGTGATATTACATATTGTTAACTTCAACGAAGTTGCTCAGATTACCAGATGTAAGAATACAAGATTGATCAAACAATTAAAGACCATAACAAGCAATAAAAAAATAGAAATCAAACAGAACTTCATTAGACAAGATGGTAGGAATTCAAAAATGCTCATGATATTGCATATTGTTGCCTTCAAATTAGCTGTTCGAGTTATCAGGTACAAGCATGCAAAACTGGTCAAGAGCAAACCTTCACACCCTCTCCCAGACTGGTCTCCTCTTCTCCTGGGAGCCTTCCTTCATATCCTACCTGCTCTGAGGGTGTCTGAATTACTGCCCTATCCAGGAATATTTGCTTGTAAAATTTAAACTCCAATAGTGGACAGAAAGTACTATTTTTACAAACTGTTTTAAGCTAAGAAAGGAACGTGTTTTGGTCTGTTTTGTTTTGCTTTGTACAGCAAAGGAGGAAGACAGAGAAAGGAAACGGAATTCCCAGGGCTTTAGTACCCAGGGGCTTTGTAGAAAGACCATGTCATGTGTTCTGTTTCCCCCAAGAGTCCTAGATTATGTCCATTATGCTGACATAATTATTAATTGTATCATCTTTCACACTCGAAATGTCATAGTCTATAGATGATAAATAATATGGCCAACTAATTATAGAAAATATTTGTTCATTTTATGGCTACAGCTAATTGTTCTTTCAGACAAAATTTTAAACATACTTTACACAAATATACAAAAACAGAATCGAAGTAAGATAGATATCTAAAATATATACATATTCATTTAAACCAAATATAGCACAGATATTATGTAATATTTAGCTGAAAATTTTTATATAATAATATTACTTTCCAGTTTACTTACAGTGGACATTTCCCCCCTAATATCTTATTTCTATGTAGTAAAACTTTCACATGAGAGAAATTCTCAGGCTGGTGATGTGGTCAGTGCACCTGCCTAACGTGTGTAAGGCCTTAGGCTTTACCCACTGAGCAGAGATAAATCTCTCACTTTCTAATTTTCAGTCTATTAAAAAGAAACTGAATTACTTCTGCCTCTTATCTTCTGTCATCACAGTTTCAGTAGAAAAATACCCAGGTTGCCTCAGGAGAGAAGAGAGAATGACAGAAATATAATTGATTGATTTTGAAAATGTTACTATCATTCATTGTTTTATATATTATAGTCAAGAAATAAATTATTGAAGCATCTCATAAAGATGTTTACAGACAGATCTCCTTGAGATTGCTCAATCTACTATGACACTTGTCTCTCTTGATAGAAATCTTTTAACACCTAAACATGTTTAAATAGCATACTAGATTAGGCTCGTTATTTTCATTCTGCATGGGTATCATTAAACAGTACATTTTTACACATATTAAAGTTACTATATAAATCGCTATTATTTACTATATCCTTGACTAAAACTTTACATGTATAGGCTTGAAATTTGGGCTGTTTTTCTGTCTCTCTCTGTCTCTCTCTCTCTGTCTCTCTCTCTCTGTCTCCTCTCTCTCTCTGTCTCTCTCTGTCTCTTGTTTTGGCTGACTTCCACCACAGCCACGAACTGTTGCCCCTCTGCCATGCTACCC
Organism: Dinomys branickii; assembly: GCA_004027595.1. Taxonomy (NCBI): domain Eukaryota; kingdom Metazoa; phylum Chordata; class Mammalia; order Rodentia; family Dinomyidae; genus Dinomys; species Dinomys branickii. The sequence goes on along the minus strand of PVLD010004146.1, from coordinate 112,418 downwards.
TGCCTTGGACCCAGCCAATTATGGACTGAAATCTCTACAAATTGTGAGCTAAATAAACCTTTCCCCATTTAAGAAAAAAAAAGCAAAATTTGGACAAAATTTAAGGAAATTAACATATAAACTTAGCTTTTGCTAAAATTTACTGGCCCTGATCTAGTATGCCAATGTATTTTTTTTTCCTGTTTTGCCATTTAGCTACCTGTACTTTGCAAATAAATTAAGTTAGTTTCTAATAGATAGAGCCCTTCTCTGGAAATCATACAAAGGTCATAATGTGTTTAACTAACAGATAACATTTTTTTCCCTTCAGAGTTTTCATTGATGGTGTAAACTATCTTTTGGTGATATTTTTCTTTCTGTTTAATTTTTTGATAATGATGATTCATAAAGCATCATTCTCTCCTTTGTTGATTTACATCAGAAATTGAAACATAGTTTTTCTTTTAATATTTCTCTGCCAGTAAAGGAAAACTTAATTTCTGAAACTTAAATGTGAATAGTTGCCTCTCTCATTCAGCAATGCCTGCTTTTAAAGTTTGTCATAAGTGTTTTAATAATATTGAAAATATTTTCCACAAAAAAGAATTATAGAAGAATGTAATCATAAATTCTTGCTAAATATAAATGTACATCTTTAATTTATTTTAATGTTAAATCTAAATTTAAAGCTATAGTCTACCCTAAAATCTTCACTAAGCATGTTTTTAAGATACCATTCTTTGGGTTTTCCGTCTCAAAATTTTAAGAATTTCTGAGGAAGAAGAATAAAAGCTATAGAATTGTATGTTCACATTAATACTAAGTGATTCTGGGTAGTGTAGTGGTACTGATAGTAGAACGACCTTCATTCAGTATTTCCCCTGGAGTAATACCTTAAGATGAGTTGTAAAATTTAATCATCACAGCTACTCCAGGAATTATAAATCATTTCCCTATATGTAAAATCTAATTCTTAGAGATGTGTAGTAACATGACAAAAGGAATAAAATCAAATAAAAAAGAAAATTCTATCACAATTTTTTTACTTCAGCACGATTCCCCTAAAACCTCACATTGGAAAAATGTGTATTGTGTGGGTGCGTTGCACTAAACACAGTGCTCGGTGCGTGCTGAGTGCTCAATGATGGGAGATCAGTTCACTAGAACACAGCGAGTCATGAATGCTGATGAAGGTGAGTTTCAACTTAGGCTGTACCCATAGAGTGCCTCGTTGGCCTTCTCAATTGTGTTAAAAATCAATGATGAGTTTGCAAATACTTTGAAGTGAAAGGATCTACATGAAGGGAGCTAATATTCCTCAGGGTTCTCTCGTGTCCTTTCTCTAACAGTCAAGAAAGTAATTGTTCTTTTCTTTTGAGAAGTTTCTTCCCCTTTCACAATATCTCTTGTATGTTCGGGATTTTATTTACCCTTTTAGTTTCTTATACTAAGGAGACAATACAATAAATAAAATTTAAAAAAAGAAAAGAATTGCTTTTACAGAGCTGCTGTTCTAAGGCTTTCCTCTGCCTACAGACAGGCATCAACAGAAGATTGTCTGTATGTATTTGCCTGGGAGAAGCTATTGAACGTCAGTGCAAATCAGGGCAGTTTCCTCAACTGTAGAAAGTTAGTGGCAGGATCCTTGCAGGCATAGGTATATTTTAAGACAGGAGAGGTACACACTGTGTCATAAATTTCTGTTACTAAGTACCTAATTGACCTTGGTATTAGTTGTTTTATAATTTCTCTGTAATATATTTTATTTAAAGCCACGTTAATGAAAAACTAAAAATGCCAGAAATTTTTCTTATAGTTTAAAACATGCTCATATAAATTTGAAGATCTTAAAATTTCATTTGCTGTTCTTTTTTCTGACAAAAGTGAACATAGAAAATTTGAAATAATAATCTTAATAATAATTAGTATGCTCAGTATTTGAATGTTAAATTTAGACATTTTATTTTGTTTTATTTTATTTTTATTAGTATATGCTTATTAGTACAATTTGATTAAGAATATTGTAACACTGCAAAACCAGAATCTTGAACTGACATCAATTACATTTTTAATCTATTATATTTTGTCCTCGCAAGAAATGGCAGACATTTTTATTAATTTAGTACCCAACCTCCTACCATTCTAATGAAGATTTTCTTCACAAGTTTAATGATGTGCTAATTAACTGTTACGATTTAGGGTTTGGGATTGAGAAATCAAAATGATGTGTCATGGTGGGAAAAACAACATTTTTCTATTTATTTTCATTCATTTAAACTATTCCTGGTAGGATAAAAATTGGCAAAATTGTAGTGTTACAAAGAGAAAACATTGCCATTTAGATTGCCATTTGGGTGAAGTTCTCCAAAATGAGTCAAAATCTCACAGAAAAGATTTCACAGTTCCTGAAAAAATCAATACGAATGCCAAGTACAATATGAAATTATATATATATATATCCCCCCATCGGATATAGTAGAGACACTGTGGTTAATCCTTGATAACCAGTTTAAAATGTTTTTTTATTAGTTCTCAGACTTAGTCATTTAATTCTAAATAGTTACCAAAGGATAAAAAGAATAAATCATAGTTGCAAACTAAGACTGACAGTCCATTAATAGAACATTGGACGTATGTTTTTCTACTTTTGGTACCAAGAATCGAACTCAGGACCTTGTGCTTGCTGGGCAGGCACCTGTGCTGTTGAGCTATATTCCCAGCACCACTGGACTTATTTTTGATAATACAATGCATTTATGTGAACATACTCTTAAGGCCACAGGGCAGATACGTTGTATAGTGTGCTTTTTCCCAACAACATATAAGGATGTGTATCCTTTTATCAGTCTCAGTAATCAAGCTATTTCAAGGATGTATAGATTTCACAAGAAAAGCTGCTTTGGTGGACATGGAGGCCATGACAAGCAAAACTAATTTTCTGCGAAATACAATTTTTCAACATTTTCCAAATTATCACAAAACTAGTGGCAGACTAGAGCACAGAAGACTGGAACTAAATTAGTTTTTGCATAGTGGTGGGGAGTATACTAAGAGAAATGAATTCCGATCATTTCTAAATAGAGATATATAAAAGGTTGGGCAACAAATGCTACTGTGTCACCCTCCACAATGTCATTTCTGACCGTATCTGCATGTATCTATCTTTATTCAGGAAAGATTAATGATAACAAATCAATAGGAACATACAAAATGCTCTAGAATAAATGATAATAACACACTGAAAATTCAAAGGAAGAATAGACGGAAAGATGATGTAACACATGTTATGCCTCAGATCTAAAATATCCCTTAAGCTCTTGTGTTGAAGAATTGCTCCCAGGGCAGCAGTGTTCAGGGATGAAAACTTTCGCATGCTACTGGATCATGAGAGTTCTTATCTCGCCAGCAGAGGCAGCCATTGATATATATGTAGTTCACCGGGCTATTGAGATGTGGTGCAGACTGTTAAGAGGTGAAGCTTTGTTGGAGAAAGTAAGTCCCTTAGGCATGTCCTTCAAAGGTACAGCTTATCCCTGGCTCCCCTGCTCTCTGGCTCTCCGCTTGCTGGCGTGGTGAGGTGAGCACAACTCTGGCCTCACAGGTAATTTCCACCGCAGTGTTTGGCCGCACCATGAGCCCAGATACAAGGCAACGAAGTGACCAGTTAGTGTAGCCTCTTTAACTGTGAGCCAAAATCAACCTTTTCTAAGGTGATTCTTTCCAGGTATTTTATTATAGTGACAGGAAACTGACTAACACAAGGCATATTTGTAAGATTTAAATTAAATCTTAAGAATCTTGGGAAGACTTACACCTCATTAACAGGAACAGAATGTCATCGGAAATTAAGGAAATGCATAGAATATGACTTTATTAAGAAATGGAGTAAAATAAATCTAAAAACCAAAATTAAGAGTAAACGTTTCAAATGAAGACAGTAAAAGCCAGTTTTTCTATTAGATCATTATGTAATTATTGGAAAAAAATTGACAAAAGTTCTACAGTGAATAAGAAAAAGATTTTCAAATGATGCGAGAGGAGTTGATGATTATCATAGACAAAGAACAGCAGTTTGGCAATTGTAGGGAACTCTTAAAGAATCAGTTTTCATAAGATTTAAGTGGAGAAAAACTGAGGGAAAATTAGCCTGGATCAACTATTTAAATGATATTTAATGAAAATAGGAAATAGTGAGTCAGTAGTTCATATCCGAAGGCCAACCATAGGAAAATTACTCAGTTATAAGTATAAAAAGTGGGAGATTTGTTCTCAACCCAAACTCAACGGATTACACTGTATTCTGACTTAACCTCTTCTCTGAAGATAATGTGCTCTAAACACAGATACACACACACACACACACACACACACACACACATTGTTACAAAAATATTTCTTAAAAAAATTCAAGATTTATATTTAAATAGATTTTCATTAATGTTTAAAATTTACATGTTGATTTGCTCAAAATTACTAGGTGTCAGCCAGGTGTGGGATGCACGCCTATAATCTCACAAATCAAGAAACCAAGGAAGGAGGACTGCTGTGAATTTGAGGCCAGCCTGGGCCACAGAGTGAGTTTGAGTTCAAAGTCAGTTTTAATTGTACAGCAAGACCCTATCTAAAAAAGCGAAAAAAGAAAAAGAAAAAGAACAAAATACCTACAGTGTGTCAAAACGCTATATTAGCAAATTATCTCCTGAAAAGTTTTTGAAATTGCAAGTAGTTATAAAACATAATTATTAAATTATAATAAATATTATATTATCATATAATTATTTGGAAATATTTCATAATTCAAAAATGAGTTAATGTATATTAGATAGAAGTAAATTAGTTTTAATATGAACAAAAATAGTAAAGTCTAGCATTAGTGAGTCCATGGATATGGAACAAGGCAAATTACTTATTATGCAAGTTGGGGCTATCTTTATGGAAAATATTGATTAAAATAACATAATAATCACCTAAGCATTAATACATGTAAATACATTTTGAAAATCACTGTGACATAGCTAATATATTCTAGGGTGAAAAGAATGCTTATTGAAAAAGGAATACTGTAATTTTATAAGCCAAACAATTACAGAGAAACAGAGAACAATCATTAATTTAACAAAATATTTCAGAGGTAGACAAATTGCAGATACTTTAGAAAAAAATATAACCTTTGGATAAAAAAATTCTGTACTGCAGAAAAGGCTGGAAATCTACCACATTCATTTCTGTGATGGACGATCATTGTATCACACTGCAGTCACAAGAAAAGTATAGGTCAAATATTGTTTTAAGTGGAATCTCAGTCTTCAGTTGTTGCTGTCTCCTGGTATTCATCCCTTTTATAATGCGAATTTGGCCCGGATTAGTGACTCGCTCCCAACAGAATATAAGCAGAAAAGATAATATGGCATAATATGGCACTTCTGTGATTAGGTTACAACACATTCCATGTCCTTTGGGGAAACATGAAACCCAAGGAGAGGCCCTGAGAAACTCCTAAGTCTTACTGAGATCCATATAGGAGAGCAGAGAAGTGAGCTCTCTTCCGGTTCAGCCTTGCCATGATGCCATTATATGTATATTACATACATGCTGTGTAACTATAAAATGTATATCGATTCCATGTATGTTCATATAATGCATATTTAAAGATATGTATCTGCATGATGTGCATGTGTGGGGGTGTGTGATTAAGACTAGGAGGTTAGTGAATAAACTTGAAGAAATACTTCAGGGAGAATAAAAGGATAAACAAATGAGATAACATCTACAATCAAACATGCAAGAAAAAGCTCAGCCTTTGGGGAAAACTTGCTAAAATTTTTTCCCAGTTTGTGGGCTTTCTATTTACTCTGTTGCCAATTTCTTAAGATGTGCAGAAACTTTTCGGAAGGATGAGATCGCAGTTGTTGATTCTTTGAAGTATTTCCCATGTGGTTTGGTTTTTGTTCATGAACTCTCTGCCTACCCCTATGTCTTCAAGTTTTGTATGTACTTTCTCTTCCAGTAGATTTAGTAGTGTAAGAACCTGAAAGAATGAATATAAATTAGGAAGTATGGCAGATATTGTGAAATGAAAGGAACATACTCAAAAGTAAAGAGCAACTGGGGTGACTGAAAAGAGAAAGGAAGGAAAGAGATATTATGAATGCATGAAGAGAAATTATGTATGTATGTATATGTAGGAGAGCTAACAGCTAACTTCTGACTTCTATCAGTTCACTGAAAGGAGCAGTTAATGATTAATTACTTGAGCAATTTTGCATGTCTTTATTTCTTTTCCTGGGAAACCACGTTGAAGATATCATTATGTAATACAACCATCGATAATTTTCTACTACTTTGTCTGTAACTCTCTATTGCATGTATTGTTCTTATGCTATTTTGTAAGTGAATGTCTGTCTGTTAATATGCTTTCCTTCTTTTACTTTTTAAATAAATTAAAAAAGAGATAACTTGCTGATTGAAAAGAGTTGAACCAAGAAAAAACTAAAGAAATAGAAAAAAATTATCAGAAGAATTCTCCCAGTAAGCTTCCACAGAATTGAACAACGTATATTGCCGTATTTTTAACCAAGCAAAGTACAGTGAGATCTAAGAAAATAAATAAAGAAATCGCAAAGCAGTGTGTGTCATTTTGCAATTCCACAATATGAGAAAAATATAACAACTTAATAGAAAGCAAAATATCAGTGCAAATACAATATCTTTAAGCTTTTCAAAAATAGTCTTAGAAAATAGATGACAAGCGATAACATGTTAAAAAATTGACCCCTCAGAAATTTGTAGTTCGCTGAAGTCTTTTATTTGTGCGACTATAATATAAAGATATTTTTCACTGTAAAAATTTCAGATGGATTCCTTATCTGACCCCACCCTTATTGTAGCTTGTTGCAGTGGTCAGTAAACTTTATTTTTCTGTAAAGACCCAGACGAAACAATGATGGACAAGCTGCAGACCTTGAAACCTTCACTGCAGCTGCTCATTTCTGCCTCTGAAGTAAGAAGGCTGCTCTTAATAATGTGTGAAAGACTGGAGCTACCTAGGCTCCAGGCTTGCAGCTGGGGGCCGGTGCTGGTTCCGGTCTGTCTGGTTCTGTGGCTTCCAGTTCCTTGGAGACAGCAGATCCTGAATCCTCCAGCTGTGCAGCACACACACGGCCACCGAGGGCTGCCTCAGTTCCAGTCCTGTAGGCTGCCTCGTGAGTCCACTTACATCGTATATATTTATACATTTCCTTTTTCAATTCTATCTCTTTAAAAAACCTAAATAATACAGTAAGTTTCCCGCAGATAGAATTACCCACAAGATAGTGATATCAAACATATCGAAGATCCAACGTGTGGAACAGATACAAGGAATCTCTCAGTGAAAGGCTTCTGAGGAACATAGTACTGTATGGGCCTGTACAACAGACAGTCTCGTTTGCAGCAGGATAGAGCATTCTAGATAGATGCCAGCAAGAAGTAAAACAAGACAAAGCGAAACACTACTTACAGATTCCACAATAAGTTCATCATATTGAGAGGAGCTTGAAAGGTTTGTTGCAGTCTTGGAGAGAAGGAATCATGAGTATAGGAAAAAATAAACACATGCAGAAATAAAACAAGTAGTAACAGTGTAAAATAAATAAAGAAATCAAGCAAAAAAGAAAATACAAATATCATATGGAAGTCATACGAATATGAGTACTGTAGTTGATTAGTTCCAATAATGAAAAAATAGAATATTTTAGCAATATTAATTTAGTAAAAACCATAACATAAATCTATTACAGATATTTGTAGAAATACTTGTCAAGGTGATGATGAGAGAAGGTGATCAATGTCTATAACTGAAAGTTCAGTAAACAGAAGAAGTCTATTTTTTAAAATATAAACACCTAAAACAGGTGAGAGACTTGTCCAACCGGAGTGCAGGAAGTGGCAGGAGAGTGGTGCGGTAGCACCGACCTGTCATAAATAACACTGCTTTAAATTTTATTTTAAGAACAAAGGAAGAAAACATATTAACAAACAGACATCCATTTACAAAATAGCGTAAGAACAATACAAACAATGCAGAGTTACAGACAAAGTGGTAGGGAATTAACAATCATTGCTCTATTGCTGTTGGTATCTCCAAAGTGGTTTCTCAGGCAGAGACATGCAATAATGGTTCAACCAGCAATCATTAACTGTTCCTTTCAGCAAAGCAATAGAAGACAGCAGTACCACTGTTAGCTCTCCTGCATATACACACACACATAATCTCCCCTTCTTTCCCACACCCCAGTTGCCCCTTAGTTTTGAGTATTTTCATTTCATTTCACAACATCTATCATACCTCCAATTTTTTATTCACTCTTTCAGGTTCTTACACTAGTGAGACAATATGTTGCTTATACATGCAGGTCTGATTTATTTCACTTATGAGTATGGTCTCTAGTTGTTACCATTTACCTAAAAAAGCCTCAAGTTTATCTTTCTTTATAGCTGAGTAATACTCCATTATATAAAAGGAACACAATTTTTTTTTATCCATTCCTCAGTGGATGGGCATTTGGGTTGCTTCCAAAATTTAGCAATTACAAATTGTGCTGCTATTGGGGGCTGGGGATATAGCTCAGTGGAATAAGCGCCTGCCTAGCAAGCGCAGGGTCCTGAGTTCGATCCCCAGTACCGCCAAAAAAAAAAAAAAAATTGTGCCGCTATGAACATGGGTTCACGTATATCACTGTGAAATGATATTTTCAGATCTTCTGGGAAAATACCCAGAAGGGAAATAGCTGGGTTGAATGGGACCGCTAGACCTAGTTTGCTAAGGAATCTCCAAACTGATTTCTACAGTGGTTTCACCAGTCTGCGTTCCCACCAGCAGGGAGAAGGCCTTCCTCAGCCTTGTGCCGCTTGATCAGGGAGCATTTTCCTCATCACCTCAGAGTGCCATGGAGCCTGCAGCCAGCCTTCAACAGAGGATACATGAATTAGTGAAAACATGTCTTCCAACAATATAAAAAATGTGAACACTTCAAATTTTCCCAAATTAATTTATAGATACAGCAAAGCATTTCTGACCTCCAAAGGAATTTTCATTGACTCTTGACAAAATAATTCTTTAAAAATTAAATTTACTCATTTATTTGTCTTTTTCATATAGGGTCTCGCTATGTAGTTCAGGCTATTTTTTTTTTTTTTTTTTTTTTTTTTTTTTTTTTTTTTTTTTTTTTTTTTTGCGGTACTGGGGATCGAACTCAGGACCCTGCGCTTGCTAGGCAGGCGCTTATTCCACTGAGCTATATCCCCAGCCCCAAGCTATTTTTGAACTCACTTTGTATCCCAGGCTGGCCTCAAACTTACAACGATGATTCTACCTCAGCCTCCTGAGGGCTAGGATTACAGGTTTGGACCAACTAGCCCAGCTCTTTCATTTTTTGTTTTTATTTTAAAGAGAGAGAGAAAAAAAAAATTACAACAGAGAAAAAAATAACACAGAAACAAAATGATAGAGGATTTCAAAACAAGATGACAGGAATTAGCAATGGTTGTTATATAACATATATTGTTATCTTCAATGAAGTTGCTCAAATTACCAGATGTAAGAATGCAAGACTGATCAAACAACTAAAGTGAATAAAAAGCTGATGGCTATTGTTTTTTGAAATAATCCTTAATTTAAGGTTAATCCGGAAGTACTGTAGTACAGGTATAGGAGACAGCTCTCTAATGGTTATCATCATTAAATCAGGGAGAATAAAGACACTTTGAAAAATAATACAATAAAATTTCCTTACAAGATTTGAAAATATAAAGTAGAATAATGCATAAGGTTAGTATGTTTAAACATTGACAAAGAGGTAGAGCAGACTATTGATCCTTGAAACACTTTGGTACATTCTCTGCTTATGGCTGTCAAAAGAACAACGTGGGGGAAAATAGACATGTAGGAAATTGTTAAGTGAGAACTTTTGCCTAGAAAATATACCCAAATATATTTTGGAGATTTAAAAAATTAAATAATTTTTACAAAAGAAAAAATACTGTATGTGTTATGTGGATATGCTATGCATGGAAATAAGTTGAATACCATTTTACCTGGCCTTTTAAAGTAGAAAAATCGAAAGCCATGACAAATAAATTATAACAGTAGAGGAAAGAACACTGAAAATATTTTTGCACTTCTTTGTTATTTAAATTTATAAAGAAATTTCCAAATATGATATTCAATCTTTAAAATCAGGACAAAAAAGATCAATGTATGATATGGTGATTTACCACTTTCTCATGATGAATGTATATTTTTGTGTTTCAAACACATATTGATAATGTTTTAATAGAGGGCACAAAACTAAGAAATGAAAAATTCAGGTCTACCTACAAATTTTACAATGCTTTTTAAAAATGAGACTGTAACATTTTTTTCTTTTTAACTGGCTACATTTATATTAAGAGTTAATATATTTCTGGTAGTAATGAAAAGGTTCAATGTAATGGAAGGAAATATTGGTCATCTATCTGTATTCTTAGGATTAAAAATTTTATAGAGAGAAACACAAATAAAACTTAGATTCTAGTTCTTCAAAACATTCATTATTAGAATTGCAAAGAAACCATGCTATTTGTCAATACATAGAGGAATAATTGAATGAATTGTATAACATTGTTCAGGTTAAATAAATCATAATGTATTGCTATGTATATATTTCTGCCATCATTAAAGGCTCAGATTTGAAAGCCTAGACAAGGACATGAAAAAAAATCATTAAGACACAATGATAATTAATCCTAAGTAAATTATAACAATTTGGCTTTTACAAAGATACCAAATCTTTTTTTTCTTGTTCATAAAATATATATATATATGCATATATTTTTCTCTGCATATATATCTGTGATGTACACATAAGATATGAAAAATGCTCACAAAATGTGTTCATAATACTTTTAGGTGATTGCATATGATTATTAATTTAAGGATGATTTTTATTTCTGTACATTTTTCTGAATTTTATATTTTATACAATGAAGTTAGAACACTTTTACAATTCCATGAGTGATTTGAGCTGAAATACACGTAAACTTTTTCTGAAAACTATCAAAATACCACTGCCAAGTCACACAATTTAAATCTTGGCATTTTCATGACTGTCTCAAATAAAAGAGAATAGGATGCAACTATTAAAGGTTGGATGTCACTGTTTCCCTTTGCTGAAAAGCTCTTCTTTCACAGCTACTCACTGTTTATAAATGATAGCAGAGAAGAATAATTGGGAACACTTCTCAATACAAAGAAAAAGGGAAAAACTTCTGCAAGTCCTCCATTACAGAGTTATTTTTGGAAGTTTTTAGCAGGCAAAATGACCTGTCAGTGAGAGTGAGCTACCACTCACAATCCTGTGTCTGTCAGTTTTCTCAGAAAAATTACAATACAAACAAACAACATGTAGGATGCGAAGACCTTATACTGCAATAATTTTAGTCCTCACGTGGTGTAATTTACTACTCTCAGTGAAAGGATGGAGACCTGGAAGCAGTGCTTTGGGTGAACATGGAAGGTACTAGATTTAAGCAAAGACTGTGTTGTGAGTACAGTTTTAAGCTCCCTGTCTGTCTCTGTCTCTGTCTCTGATTATGTCTCTATTTCTGTGTGTGTGTGTGTATGTGTGTGTGTGTGTGCGCGTGCACGCGCATTCATAGACACCTTCAAATTTTATGTGAAACTTATACCAGCATAAGACAGTTCAAAGTTTTTAACCTTCACAGAGTTTTAAGGTGCACAGCTCTTTGCACCTTATATTGATTAATTCAATTCATCTTCTCTACAGCCTTGTGGTGACTGTTGACATTCTTTTGTTCTTTCACTAGAACACCAAGCACAGAGAATGTTAGTATCTTGCCCAGGATCACACGGGTAATAGCACTGGGCTGAGATATCCAAGGAGGCTGACTCTTAATTGCTTCAATCAACTTGCAGACATTATTTCAAGGAATGATCTATTGAGCTTTTATACCAAAAACTACCCTAGTGTGTGGAGTTCTTCTTTGAAATGATTGTAAACTCTTACCATAAATTAATCTGGGAAATGGTTTATCCTGAGGCAAAATTAGAAACAAAAAAGACTTGTAACTAAAAGACAGAGATGCTTTCCTTGCTCTCAAAATTTGTATTTTGAAAGACAGAGATATTTGAAGTATGTTTTGTGGTTGGTGTGAGCAGTTTCAGGCCACACTGAGTCAGCATGAAAACCAGTATGTCTACGAAAGAATTTTCTTTTTCTTTTATTGCAATGATGTCTCCAGTAGCTGCCATGGCTGTGTTTGCAAGTTGTTAGGAAAGCAATGATTTTGGAGAAGTTAACAGCCAGCCACACCTCAAACTGTTCATCCGCATTCTAGACCCACTGGCAAGAAGTGAGACAAATTCTTCCTGATATTTGATGTAAGGAAATCATGGTACCTTAACTGTAGTCTGGGAGGAGGATCCATTCTGGGCATAGAATTCTGTCCACTTTTCTCCAGGTCTCCCTCTGCCCCTGCTCACCACTTACTGCCATTGGAAAATGATTGTGTGTAAATTCTAAGATTTGTTTGCTGCAACTTGATTTCCTTATGATCTTGATGTTTTTGCCCTAGGGTTTTAGAGACTGAGCTCAACAAGAGAGGCTTCTCACTAATTTGGGAGGTAGAAACTGCCCAAGCTGGGTGCATTCCTTGACACTATTCATAAAAAGAATAAAACGGCTGCTGGTAGCTCCAACATCAAAATTTGACCTACATATTACTGCTGGTACCAAAGCTACTGTGCTTACAGCCTAGCCAGTGGGCTTTCCAGAGGGCAGCACTGGCAAAATCGGTCACAAGTAGTAGCATCTGGGTTTCTGCCTTCTTGATGTAACAAAGCAAATGTTTCTTAAAACAATATAAACCATCCCAGGATTCCTTCAAAATGAAGGGAAAGAGATCCAGCCATACACTGGATTTCTTCCCCATCAATCATCATGATTTGAACATGTTTATGTTTTGCAGTGTTGAGAGCCCATCTGTAATTGCTTGGCACAATGGATCTTCCTATTACAAATTCATCTTCTATATTTTTCTATGAAACTCCTAAAGTCTGTAGGGCTTTGACTTCCCAATCGTTCCTGCTATGATTGTGATATCTCTAAGAGCTGCAGACTGATGAGTTTTACTTGCTGAATTCTACCGCTGACCTGCTAGAGGACAGGCTGCTAATGGAAAGAGAATAGTAGGGAAGTCCCCGCGCTCTGGTAGTGTCCTTGACTTCAGATCTGCTCCACAGGAAAACAAAGCTTGTATGAAATTAGGTGGATTTGAGATTCACCTGCACTTTTCATTTTTTTGTGAGCTTTGTAAAACTCCATAATCTGCCCATCTATGCCCTCCTTTGTTAATTTTTATGTAGTGGTGTCCTACAAATAGCAGTTGACAGTGGTTGGCAAGCAGTTACAGCTTGGACACTGTGTTAATTTGCTTTATGAATTTATAGTGACTCTCACAAGCACTGTAAGCAAAAAAAATTAAGATAAAAGATCATAAAAAGAATTTAGAAAATGATTTGGCTTTCTCAGCATTTTGTGCCTTATAACTATCTATGTACTTATAAATTTAAGACAAATTGGATTTCTAATTAGACTCTGACTTAGCAATCATGCACTGCATATTTTGAGCATTTTATTATTTTTAACTTGTATCCACACATATGTATATGTATGTACACATGTAATATAAACAATAAAAATTGTACAGACATATGTATGTATGTATCACTTTAATGAATACTATGCAATTATGAAAAACAGAGACCTTTATAACACAACATGAAATCTTTAAGCTACTAAGTGGAAAAAGCAAATGGTAAACTAAGGTATTTAATACGTACCAAACCTTGAAAGATAGTACATACAGATATGCTTAGGTATGTAAAGATTTTCCTATACGTTTTCTATAGTCATTTAAAAATTTTGGAATTAAGCCACATGTGGTAATACATGCCTGTAAATCCCAGAATTCTGGGAAACTCAGGCAGGACTGCTGAAAGTTTGCCCAACCACAGTAACTTAGGGACTTAATGAGACCATGTCTTAAAAATTAAAAAAAAAAAATTAAAAAGAGCTGAGATATATAGCTCAGTGCCAAGTAACTGGGTTCAATCCTCTTGATCACACACATACAAAATCTGAAATTATAAACACCTAACTTTTGTGTATAGTTAGTTATGTGTTATTAATTGGGAAGAAATATAGTCTTTCATCGTTACTCTGATTTTTAAAAATTATGTGTAAGTGCTATTCATAGTTGTACATAGTTTCAGGTTCAAGCAGTAAAGCTGAAGAAACTGTAGTGTGCTGGTCACAGGACACTGTCGGATACAACGGCTGACAGAGGTTTGTGTAACGCCTTCCTTGATTCTTCCCACTTTGGTGTTTCCCTGCTAGCTCTTCCTTGCAGAGCTTGATTTCACAAACTTCTCCCACACTAGCTGAAAGCTATCAGTCCTATAGTTCCCTGGTGCCATAACAAACTTTCTCCTTTTATAACTGAGTCCTGACCAACAGAAATTTGAGTCATAAACTGAAGTGTTACCAGCAAGTCAGTTAACTGTATGTTTCTCAGCTCAAGGGGCTGTGTCCGCCTCACCACTGAAGTGCAGAAGGGAGAGGGGCTCCACACTCTTGTTCCCTGCCTTTGGAGGGCGACAGGACAGGTAGGGAAGCACTTGTCCAATGTGCATTCGACGTCCATCCTGCTTTTCTCAGCTTCTCATCTGTCCATGTGTTTGTATTGCAGTAATTTTACTCCGGAGAAACCTGCACCAGAGATCTGTGTCACTTGTCCTCTGAACCTTGGCACTGTTGCTCTCATGCAGAGCACAAAAGCAAAATTCCACAAAGTTGTTTGCTGTTTTCATTCTCACAATGAGGGGGGACTGATTTCTAATCGGGCTGGCAGATTTCCCGGGGCCACGCACCTGTTAAAAATGAGTCTGCTCAAGGCTTCTCGCTCTCTCAGGGCCGGGTGTTTTATCTCATTGCTCTCTGGGATATAACGTGGAGTGGTACTTGGTGCTTGCGCTTGTTTTGACACTTTCCCTCTGTTTCCTTGAATGTACCCCTTCATATGTGCACACGTTAAATCTCTTGTTTCCTTCCATTCTTTGTTTTAGGTTGGGGCATCATAACAAATTCCCCAGCCGTGAGACTCACATATTTATTTGTTCCCTGCACTGGAGGCTGGCAGTCCGACATCAGGGCGCTGACCCGGTTGGATTTTCCTGAAGGTCTACTTGTACTGTGGATGCCTGTCTTCTTGCTGTGTCTTCATATGACGGGAACAATTGCACTTTCTGGCATCTTCTTTTAAAAGGACACTAATCCTGTGGGATAAATTTCTGCACTTATTCATGTAAAATTTATTTATTTAAAAGACCTGTTTCCAAACATTGTCATCTGGGAGGGTGGGTGATTCAGCACACAAATTTATGCAAACAAATTCTATCGCAGAACACAATCATAATTTGCTTTACGTCCTCTAATTCCTGTCTTCAGTGCAAAGCCCCAGTGCCCCTCTGGTGCAACAGGGTCACTTGTTTTGTTTTCTGCCTTCCATCTTTGCTCTCTCCATCCTCCCCTCAACCCTTGCCAGCGTACAGCCTCTTGGAAATTTTCTTACTGGGTATCTTGTGCTCTTCTAACTTTAGGAAATTGTGACTAACCTCTTTCCCACCACACTTGGCTAGGGAGACTATATCAATGTTCAAGTCTTCCTTTTTGAGCTAATAATGACTAAATATAGTTGAAATGCTTATGCACATTAAAGCATAAAAGGAAAAGCTCATAAAAATATGTTTAAAGTAAGGGATACATGACAGGCACTATGCAAAAATTGGGAATATAAAAATTGAAAATCTAAGATTCTTGTTTACCTTAAATTTATAATAATGAAAGGATTTGAAGCTCTTCATTGCTAAGAATTGAGATGAAACACTCATGAAATCATCAGATAAGCAGAGTCTCTGCTACTTGGCAAGCAAGCCACGTATTCCCCAGTGAGTATGAAAACTGTGATCAAAAACTGCATGTTGTTGAGCGGAGATTTGATCTCAGTATTTGGGGAAGCTGATAGGGGTATCACAACTTGCTTATCAGCAATCTGTCTGCTAAATATGTTAATAGCAGGAAAATTTAACTGAGAAACTAGCTTATATTCTTGAGCAAAATGAGCCAAAAGCACAAAAGTATTCATTTTTCCAAACAATAGTTTTATATTTCCAGTGGATTTTCACTCAAAATGACTTAATATGTTTTAGAAAAAATTATTTGGTGAGAAATATTTGTTGAATTTGTGATGTAACTTTATTTTTTTGTTGAGTCCAGCACAAAAACTGAGGAACAGGATAGTTTAGTTCGGTTAGCTCACTTCTCACTTTATTTACAAGACTAAGGACATCATTTTATTTTAAAGCTTGAATCTTCTCATGGAATTATTTTCTAAAGCTATTGTTGTGAATACATATTACAAAGATGGGTGGAAAATGAAAATTAAATTCAAGTTTAAACAAATACGGTTATTATTCTGTTTCTCTTAGTAGGTAACCCTGTGCTTATCTAGTCATAATATTCCTCACGTGTCTTTCTGTAGGAGATACAGAGTGGATTGAGTGTGCTGTTGGCAGTTATAGGACACAAATATCAAAAACTAATAATAGTCATAATGTTTTTCTTTTCATATTACTTCTCATAAATGTATTCTTTCTTAAGGACAGTTCCATTAATGTTTTTGTCCCATTATATAAAAAGTTTGGACTAGTTACAGATAATTCCCTTTGTGAATATTGCTGCATATATGTAGCATTATACAGTGGATACTAAGGGTTAACCTGATCTTCTTTACTTTTAACATTTTTTGTCTATCTTTTCTGATCATTTAATATTCCTCTCTTGTCATTTTTATTGGATTTGCTTTATAGCTCTTAAATAATTTACTTACCAGTTATTTATAATTATAATTATAGTTTGAAATTTTCTTTCAGTTTACATAGTTTAAAAATATCTTGCCTCAGATGGAATAAAAATGGAAAATTAACTCAGTATTTTTGGATTTGTGATATATTAAAGAGCAATAGTGTACTGTGAAAAAGATAACAGAACTTTGGTTTACTATACATGTGTCACAAAACTTCCATAAAATACCTGTTTTAAAATAATATGACCAGAAAGTTTGTCTAAAGCAGTTTGGTGAAGCGGTTCTTGGAAGATTACTGTGAGCCTGATGATGTGAGGTTTCGGACATCAACAAACCACTCAGACTTATTGGAAAGATTTCTGTGACATGAAGTCATCAAAAGCTTTTCAGCAAGGGATTCACAACAGCGAGTATTTTCGTTGGGTTTTTAGAGTACTTTGATGTTTCGATTATGAATATATTAAGGTCAAACATTATATCAAAATAGGATTTCCTGCAGACTCTCAGTTTACCGTTTTTTATTACAGTGTATTTTTATAATAAACAATTTTTGCATTCTTACTGGCAGTTGGTGTGTATATGTGTATAGTTACTTTTCTCTTATTGCTGAGACAAAACACCCAATATCTGAAGTTAAAAGATGAAAGGTTTACTTATCTCACAGCTTGTGGATGTTTCAGTCCATAATCGCCTGGCCAAGGCAGGGTGGCACATGGCAGAGGGGCGATAGTTCATGGCTGGGGAAGACAGCATAAGCAGCAGTGGAGAGAGGAGTGGGGACAAGCCTCTTTAGGTCCCTTATACTGTATGCAGGCTACCTGCCCTGGGGCAGGTGTAACACTCACAGCATTAAAGCCAGCATTGTCCTACTCATCAAACACAAACTCTACATTCACCCACCTCCAAATCAACCCTATTACTACTGGACGCTTTGGGGGGACATCTAGACACAAACTATGATAATATGTAATACAAAGTGGTCATTTTTTTATCTTGTTACTTTCTACTTATCCTTAGTCCTTTCCCCTGATCTACTATCCCAGTTCCAAAAATCTGTTGGCTTCCCAACGTCTCTCCTTTATTTTACTCTTTTATTTGTATTTTAGTTTTCTCATGAAGGGGAGACCATAGTATATTTAATTTTCTCTGTCTGACTTATTTTACTTAATATTATTTTCCCAGGTCCCATCTATTTCCTGCAAATGACATTTATTTAATGACTAAATGTGTATGTCAACCACATTTTATTTATTCATTCATTATTGGTAAGAACCAATATGGAGAAGTTCTTGATTAGTAAGAAAATAATTCCAATAGAAAAAGCCCCAAATACTGCAAGATCTCTAGAAAGAAGACAATGGAATGGCATGGATCATCAGATGTCATTTAGAGTTGCACGTACATCAATTTCTTAAAAGTTTTCTAGAAGCAGAATAATGAATATCTGTAGACAGATGGAATCCCCATCAGACTTATTCTAATATGCACACATTAAGCTAGAGTTAACTTTATGGACTTCAATAAAAATAATTCCACAGATTTCAATAGAGTATAAACTTTGTCTCATTTTCATCTTTCAAGTTCTTCAGAACCGATTCATTCCATGAACCATAGGACCCACAAATTTAAATAAGGTACCTGAGTTAATGATTTTTAAAAGTAGTTGGTAAGATTTTTTTACTAAAAAGACAAAAATGTTTCATTTTAGAAAACATTAAGATGACAATATATCCTAGCATACTGCCAAAAGTTGTATCACAGATGAAGGCCACAAAAGATAGCAGATCAAACTGACATAAAGACAGAAAATAAACCCAGTGCACTTCACTGTGAAGATAATTAGAACTGACTTAGTCACTCTCATTTCCACTTTGCTTGTATGCTTGTCTGTATTGAAGACTTTTTAAAATTTTTATTTTTAAGACAAAAGAACACAGAATAACACAGAAACAATACAGAAAATACCAAGTTATGGAGAACATAGTAGGGAATTGGACTGGATGCTGTATAACATAATGTTATCTTCGTATTTGCTATGACCAAATCAATAAAGGAAATACCAAATTACAGAGGAGACAGCAGGGAATCATCACTGGATGCTGTATTACATAGTGTTGGCTTTGCATTTGTTAATACAAAAACAATAAAGGAAATACCAAATTACAGAGAAAATAGTAGGGGGTTACCCCTGGATATTATATTACATAATGTTATCTTTGTCTTTATTACTCAGTTATGTAGATGATGGCTTGTTCAATTAATCAGTTTTCTCCACTTCACGTCCATTGTTTTACCACCATGTCAGCGGTCTTCCCACTGGTAATAACTGCACTTTTGGTTTATTTACTCCCTCATGCTCTTACTTTGGGCAGAGACTTGGCTGCTTCTAAATATGCTGTATAATACATGGATGTGCACAAATTGCTATGGCAGGAGGTGGAGAAGAACCCTTTGGCAAGCACTCACACTCATCGGGTGTCTGATGGGGTAGGTGGGGTTACACAGTGAACAACAGGCTCTGTCAGCACCTCTGAATCTACATGTTCAGGCGAGTCTTCAGGGCCATCCTGGAGGCCGGGCAGAGCACTTGACATGCCCTGGGGGCTGCGCGGAGTGCCTGGCATACCGCGGAGGCCAGGCAGAGCTCCAGGAACAAGAGGAGTGCCTGGCACACCATGGGGGCCGGGCAGAGCTCCGGGAGCCGGGCAGAGGGTCTGGCCTGCCCTGGGTTCCAGGCGGAGCTCCAGGAATGAGGCAGAGAGCCTGGCATGCCACAGGGGCAGGGCAGAGCTCTGGGGGCAGAGTGGAGTGCCTGGCACGCTCCGGGGGTTGGGCAGAGCATGGGGCATGCCCCAGGGGTGAGTTGGAATGCTGGGCACAACCCGGGGATGGGGCACAGCTCTGGACTTGCGGGGGTGGGGTGTCACTTCTGGTGGATCCAAGTCTGCAGGACCGCCCCTGTGGACCCCTGGACTCTGTCCCAAAGCCGCTCTGCAGGAGGCCCAGTTTAGGTCCTCAGGGCTCTCATGCAAACCAAAGGAAGGCCCTTTCCCCGTGTCCCTCTACCTGCCTCCTATGACACTTGGGAGACTATCCCCTACCAGCTAGAGAGGCGGGTCTACACCCTAGTTTCATGTCTTTGCTTCATCCCACCACTCCATCTCGCTGGGCATTGGGTGTACTTACGCTGCTGGGCACAAGTGGTGTTAAGTTTCCTCCACCTGTGCTCACTGTGGTAGTCCATGGTGTGTACTAAGTTTAGTTATTAGTTCTCAGAAAGAATTGGAGGATTTTCTTGGGTCTGCTGGGTAGAGTATGCTCTCTCAGGTTCCAGGACTGCTGCTTTTTATGTAGTTTGACGCTATGCGTTCATACATTTTTCATATATGCAAGCAGTGTGGAGCCTCTCTGGGTGCTCATATTAGTAGTTTAGGGAGAGTCCTGAAATTGTTGACTCAGCCCATTGTTGCCAGGATCACATGGTGACTGCTTGGGCCACCAAGACTCAAGGTGCTCGGAGAGGGAGTTCAGAGTGGGAGCTGAAGCCAGGTGACTCAGCTCATGCTTCCTGCTTGGTGTTGGAGTGAGAAGGGCGTGGGGCCATGTAGCCTGCCTGTATCTCCAGCTCACTCTTTCTGTTGTGCTCCAGCTCCCTTTTGTTTTTTGACTGGATCGCTGGGAATTATTGTGGTCCTGGGGTCGTGTCCACTGCTTTCTGCTACTCTTTGCTCTTATTTGCTCACACAGTGGAGAGGTCTGAGGCCATATCCTCGGGGCAGGTGTAGAGCTGGGTGTGGTGGGCTGCTTACTGGTTGCCTTAACTCTGGCCTGCCTCAGGGCACTGATTAGAGAGATTTCTGCAAAGTAGAGATTCTGCTTCAATGGCCTTTGTAACCTCCCATTCTCACCCTGGATTTGACCACTCCTTCTTACCTTCACTGCTTCCTTTTTTGGCTGATCTTTCTCCTCTCCGATTTTGAACCAGCTCTCAGGACTTTGCTTTCCCCTGGCCAACTGGGGACGTTTACATGAGCAGGGACCTCTGAGGCTGAAGCTGTGAGTGCTGGAATGAGGGAGTGGGATGACGGTGTGCATGGAGCGGTGGCCCCTTCCTTTTCCGCCTGCTATTCTTCTAACTGCACCATGGCGGCCCTCTGAGCCTTTTCTCCAGGGGAGGTCTTGTTTGCTCTTTCAGAGAGTTTCAATTCCCATTTCAGATCTTTACTGGGTCCAGGGTACCAGGGCACCCATTTCTCTCCTTCTTGTCTTTCTCATGTTGCTGTATTTCAGTATCTGGTTGTCAATCCTCTGGGAGGATCTTCCTCTTCTGCTTACCTGGTTGCCATCTTACCTGAAGTCCTATTGAAGACTTTTTAAGATAAATATTGCATCTGTCAAGTATTAGTAAAATTTATGAAAATTCAATCATTTGCATTACACTTGTATATGTATGTATTCATTCAAATTTTTAAAACATTTTGTGTTATAAAAATTATTCTGTCACTTATATTAGTTAATTTTCTATCTGTAACCATAACACCATAGAATGAGTAATTCTTTGAAAAAAGTTTCATTTTAGCTATGGTTCTGGAGATCTAAGGTCATGGGTCACCTCCAGTGATGGTCTTTTGGTGGTGGAATTTTAACACGGCAGGGGGATCACATGATGGGATGTATGGAGCTCATACATGTGCCCTTGTCTCCTTCACACGTGTGTGCTGGTCACCATACTTTGTAATACTAACTGTCTCTCAAAATTCCCATTTAAACACTCTTGTCAAATTGCTGCCATCCTCACGATGTGGTATAAATCAAACATAAATTTCTGACAAGAAAAATTACCTTCAATCATAGCACACATGATTGAAATTTGAAAGTCACACATAGCATGAAAGTAAAATAAGAGTGTACATTATACTTTGACAATTGTGGATATCATCTTCATTTCTGCAGCTGTAAGGAGGGTACTTGTGTCAAGAGAAACTTTGAATATACTGAATAGAATGAAAAACCTGTTACTGTTTAGTGGCTGTAAAATGCATTGAAAGTGTTCTCTCATATGTTATTATTTTGTGCATTTACAATTTACAAAATGTCTAAATGAATTTTAGCAAAACAAAATTCATATTCTTCTGTATTCACAATTTGTAAATAGACAACAGACTTAGGAAATACCAGGAGAGATACTATCAGTCTCTAAGCAAAATGCTCCTCAGAAATAATGACTCTTGGAATAAAGCTATTATACTGTAGACTGTTTACTATTTTAAACACCCAACTTAGGAAGATTAAATTTAAAGGTATGAGATAAAATTGAAATATATTGATTTTTATGCTATCACCTTTACTTTAAAGACATTACTAATCTTTGTGATGAGTTTATAATTCTCTAATTTTAAGATTTAATAGATACTGACTTAGCACAAAATTGTGCTGTTTAATAAAAAGGCAAAGAAATGATGTGTCTGTATGTGTATGTGTATGTGTGAGTGTGTACATATGTGTATGTGCACTTGCAAAATTATACTCAGATATAAAATCAGAAAATTGGCAGCATACTTCTATATATATCAAAAGGTCTATTAACTCTACCCCACAGGTCTGAGGTTGAATTTTATGGAAAAGATTAAAATATATAACTGATTGAAGCCAGTGGTACAGTAATTAAAAATTTGGGAGATTTGGGCATATTGTCGGTATTAAACTTTTTCAGTTTCATCACATCACAATTATGAGAAAAAAACTCTGCAAATTATTTGTTTTGTGATAAAAGATTAATTTGGAGTATATGAGGCAGATTTGCATTATGTCTTAACTCACTGCTTTCAATTCCCAAAATACTGTACTTTTGTATTAAGTGGAATAGAATTTTTGGAGCAGTATATAATGAGAGACAGATCTTTTTAACTATTTGAAATATCACTCAAATAAATTTTCCCACATGGCGATAGGAGGCCATCATTGATAAATGTAATCCCAAGTCATCGAAATTTGAGTAACAAGAAGAAATTTCATGACCCAGTAATTCTAAACTTCATTATATAATTCTCTTTGTTAGGTATAGAAAATAGACATAGGAAATGTGAAAACTTAGGTTTAAAATTCCCCTGAATATTCAGAAAATAGGAAATACTTTTCCTATAGAAAATACTTTTTAAGGATATTACATCGATTAACTATAATTGCCTTTATTATATCAAGTCACTTTTCAAAAATGCAAACAAAACCATAAAATATTTTAAAACGTGTCCCTTTTTTATATGCACACTTTGTCTTCAGAAGGGCAACTAGTGAAAAATATTAATTCAGTATTATTGGACTTTTGGCTGTCTTAACAGTAATTCTACCCTTGGAAATAGGAGCGACACACACATACATTTCATTACAGTACATAAACTTAAGATTTTTACAATAACTCAGTGAAAGTGTTGATGGATGTTTCTTTTGAACTTTCCTAGAAATAGAGTCTTAGTAAGAATTTCAACTCTGTAAATGTAAGACTGAGGGTGAGAAATCCTAGCAAGCAAAACTGAGGGAAATAAGACAAGAATCAGGGAAGGAAGAAAGTGATAGGAGTTTATTACTGTATTGGCTCTAGCTTTACAGAAAGTACATCGACTTTTTCCCTCTTACTCATGTGTCTTTAGACAAGCTGGAGGAAGCACCTGCATCACAAAAAAGTTTACCCACGGGAAATCTGAGACAGAATTCAGTTACCAGTACCTTCCCTTCTCGTAGATATTTCCCTGCCCTGATTTGACCTTTTGGCCACTTCAGCTGCCCAGAGGACCCCAAATATCACATTTTGTCACTTGATATTTCACAATATCTTATGTGAATATGTTCATGAATATAATGCTCATGCATCTGAATATAATGTATATGAAACTATATATTACTGGACACCTTCTGTTTGTGAGTATTCAGGGGAAATTTAAATTTAAGCTTTTATATTTCCATACTGATCATCAAAATGTTATAAGATACCCAAAGAGTGTGAAGCCACATAAATCTGTCTTCATTCTGAGGGTTTGACTTACACATATTTTCAAGAACCGAGTTGAGATAAAATTCCTAAGAATTCGATTAGATCATTCACTTAAAAAGCAAAGTCTGAATTTAGGTATCTCAGAAATTAATGTAGGCAAAGTTTATTTATTGGTTTTTGTCTGACACTAAATCCACTAGAATTGTGAGAAATCATATTTCCACTCTAATTAGATTTGTTTCTAATTTGGGCTGAGTTTCTAGAACTTTGTACAGTATCACAACTGGTTACTTTAAGAAATCTCCCCTCTCTTTGTGTATGTGTACACACAATCTCCCCTGGGATATTCAATGTTCCAGCCAGCATGATCATTTCAGATCCTAGGAGTCTGGCATTCTTGTACTTTGCTTTGATAACTAAAGATTTTAGAAAGCTTGGTACTTAAATATCAAATCCTATAGATGCCAAATATGTTGTTTGAGGTCTTACAACTTTCCTAAAGTGAAGTTAGAGAACAAGAAATCTATCTTTCATCTCCTTTTGCAATCCAAGGAACTGAGCCATATCTCCATAGGAGCAATTTCTTTATTCTTTTTATATCTAATGTAAAATCACTTTTCTATTTCTCTTCTTATGTGGGATACTAGCATTATCTCTTTAAAGTCTTAGAAAATTTACAAAGAATCTTTCACTGAAATATGTCTTAAAATCTTCCAATGAATTGAAAAGTAAAGAGTGGAATAATGAATTCTATCAAATTTAAAATGAGAACATTAGTCCAAAGTCTAGAAATTCATCCTTTAGAAAAAAATTATTTTTCTATGAAACCTGTGTAACATAACAGTGCCTGACACTAGATAGAGACGTCTTGAGAAATGAAAACTACAATTAAGTGTTAATTATGAATTTTGACTCTTACTGTAACGTTCAGACTAGCCAAACAATTCTATGGTAAATAACTTCCCAAATCTCATACATTTAAGACAATATCTTTTCTCTATGTTATTTCTGGTTGTTAAAAGACTTTCTTCAAAGGAGCATTCAATGGACTGAGTCATAAGAGATCATAAGCTTCTTCCCAGCTGATGCTTCTGAGATCATGCTGGACAGAGAAGGATCATTCTAGACAGGTTAGACTTGTAATTAAACATCGCAGTCCACAAGTGACACATAAGTCTTTCATTACAACGAGTTGATTAGACCTAATTAGAGTGAGGGTAGAAAAGAAAGAAAAAAAAATATAGCAATAAGGAGCATTAATGACTACCGTGTTTAGCAAGTCACATCCTCAAGGATAATGACCGAGTTATACTTATTCCCGGATTGTAGACACAGCAACTTAACAAAAAGTTTATTAACGAGACTAATAAAAGTAAAAAATAAATAAGATATTAAATCATAAATAGAATAAAAACTTACCCTCTGGGGACATTGGCCAGAGGTATGTACGGGAGGGACATGCAGAGGTAAGGGACTTTTGGAGCCACATTTCCCAAATCTCCCAAATGCATGGTTAAGGATTAAAAAAATAGTCAGCACGAGCGAAAGTGCAAGCAGGATCAAACACATTGCCTTAAGGAATGCGGGTGCTGGCCTTTCTGCTTCCCATACTCAATTCATCATCTAGATTGGCCCTAAGGTCGGTCATTAAGTGACCTCCCTGACTCCCACTGTCTTATCCCTTTCCCTACGCCAGTTCCGGCCCTTTTCTTTCTTTCTTTTTTTTTTTTTTTTTTTGCAGTACTGGGGATCGAACTCAGGACCCTGCGCTTGCTAGGCAAGCGCTTATTCCACTGAGCTATATCCCCAGCCCTCTGGCCCTTTTCCCTTCTTATTCTTATTTTACCTTTGCTTCCCGTTCTATCACTGAAAGGCCGCAGAGGCTTTAGTTCTGGACTGTCCTGATCAGATGCTGTCACCCTGAGGAGTCTGGGTTAATAGCCCCACTACACCTTCTGGGGTCTGGATGGACACTGACTCTGAGTAGCCCTTTGGTTCACCTTTTGTGACATGCCACAGTTGTGAACTGCAAAATAGTCCCAAATGAAAAATTTAAGACACAGATGGAATTCAGTATCTGTTCATGTTTTATTAACATATTAACACAAAAGAAGAGCTAAAAATTAAAGAAAATCTTCTTTATATGTTAAAATTATCTACAAAATTATATATTAAAATATAATGAAAAGACAATAAAGGCAGGAGCTAAATTCTAACAAAATAGTTCAATAAGTTTTTTTTTAATTTTAAAGAGAATGAAAAACAAAGAACAGTGGCAGAATACCAACAACATAGACAAAAACAAAACAAAGCAAAAACAATAATAGTAATACCAGGTTTCAGAACAATCTGATAGGAATTAACAGTGGCTGTTATATTTCAATAATTATTGATATATATGCCCAGAATCAAAATAAGTGGAGAGCTATAACATTCCTTAATTGAGATCTCAGTGTCAGCTTTTCATTCTCCAGATAGATAGATAATTTAAATTCAGTACTTTCATGATTTTATAAATAAAAATCTGAATATAAAATTAATATGAAGTGTATAAAGGTCAGTGGGATAGAGGAAGATAACTTCCCTTACCAAGCATCAAGAATTGCTCCACAGCTAGAATGACTAAGAGAGTCGTGTTGATTCAGTGATGAAAAATTGACACAAAGATCAGACTGTACAGTGTGGAACCAGGCCCACCCAGGGAAGAATGTCTGAGACATAATGGAAGTGGAATTGCTGTATTATTAGAGTTTTCAATATATTAATTGAGGTTCCAATACATTGACAATTGTGCAGCATTAAGGAAAAATTGACAATTAGCTTACAAAACTAAATATATTGGCTGACAAAGTACCTAAACATCATGGAAAAAATTTGAAACTTTAGTATATAAAAGAAGACAGTAATACAGTAGGAAATGATTTTCCAATATAGATGGCCAGATTAAAATAAAAGTTCAATAACTTTGACTTTTAAATCCACAAACTCAGCTTATCAAAAGATAACAGAGGAGGGAAAAACAGGCAAAGACAGGAGAATTTTTACTTGAAATACATGAAACGTAAAGCAACTTTCACAAATTAGTATAAAAATTCACAAGCAAACTAGAAATCAGTTTAAGGTGATACCTTAGTTACTTTCCTTGTTGCTAAGAGGAAAAACCCCGAAACCCAAAGTTAAAGGAGAAAAGGTTGACTTAGCTCACATTTTGTAGAGGTTTCAATCAGTATTTGGCTGGCTCCAAGGTAGGGCAGGATGGCACACAGGCATTGCAGAAGGGAAGCAAACAAACAAGGGTAGCAATGCAAAAGGAATGTCCTTGGAAGCATGTTTTTGCCCCTTTTATATTCTATCACTGTTATCAGGAATTAGGGTGGTGCCAAACCCACCACCGGTCTCATTTAGTAATCACCCACCCTTAATTCTAGCGACTTTAATCCTAGCGTTTCACCAGAAAATCAATCATACACTCAGATTCAACCACCTCTGAAAAAGGCCCACCTATAACTACGTGAGGCTTTTGGGGGAACGTCTAGACACAAACCATAAGAGAACATAAGAAGGCCTTTCCTACTTAATAGCTTAGTTGAGGAAAACATAAGAAAAATGGTCACTTGTGTTATCCACCTTAAAAATGCAATGGAATATGTTTTTTCTCCTCTATAGATTGTCAAAAATTAGGCTAAGACTACAAAGTATCAGACAGAATAGATATATATCTAAGAACACACTTAAACAGTGCTGTTTGACACATAAATAGGTATTATCAGTTCAGAAAATAATTATATCTTTTTAATAAAATTGACCTGTCATGTTCACTACATTCCAGAAATTTACATGCACATTAGAACACATACACGAGAATATTTACCTGTCATTATCTGTAATAGCAAAACTACAAAATGAAAACAGCCAGAAAGGAAACAGCTAAATGTATATGAGCAAAGGAGGAAGGAATGGTACATGAACATAAATAGTATTGGAAGCAATTTTATGAAAGAGGATTACAGTGTACAAAGGGGAAGGCCTAAATCACAACTGGTCTTTGAAACATTCGAGTATTTTTAAAAAAAAATTTAGTCTCGTAGACTACATACAGTTTCATATCTGCATTACTCTGCCATTGTTATTATAACAGATTCACATAATCATAGAGGTTCAAGGTAGTGCAGATCTGCTGTTTTAAATTTCTGGGTGTCAGAAGTCTGAAATGGTTCTCATTGGGCTAAACCAATATGCAACTCAACTGTATTCTTTGCTAAAATCTTTAAGAGAGAATCTCTTTTCTTATGGTTTTTAATTTCTACAGGTTCTCCAGATTCCAGGGCTCTAGGCCTCATTTCACCTTCAATGTCAGAAACCACAACACTCTGATCTCTGCTTCCTATCAGCTTTGCTCTGACTCTTGGACTCCTGCTACCTGTAAAAACCTGTGATGACACTGAGCTCTCTTTTCTACTTTAAGATCATCTGGTCATCAAATATGATTTCATTACAAGTTAATTTCTCTTTCTCATGTAAGATAATATATACAAGATCTCAAGGGATGCTAAATTAAGTCTTTGAGGTACACATTATTTTTCCTACCATAATGGCATTCTTTTAAAATTGCAAAACAAAAGAACAATGGCAGAATGTACCATGGATATAAATAATCATATGATGAAACCGTAGGAAAAAAGGATGTTAATCACGAAGATTAACATTTCTTTTTTCTTTTTCTTTTTTGAATTTTTATTTTATTGGTGCATTTTAGTTATTTTTATTTTGTTTTCTGTATTGATGCTTGCAGATTACTTATTTTAGGCAGCTTTATCCCCGATATTGAGCTTCCCTATAGAATGTCTGTTCCTCAGAATGTCTTATAGATGTAGGTGGTTCTTGGTCCTTATGTCTATCCCAAAGACCTATCTTTCCAGTATATTAAAAATAAGAAATTGCTATCTATTTGACTCAGGGTCTGTTCCTTTGGTACTGCATGTAAAATGTTATGCAAATAAATATAAAATAATCATAACAAATTATTGTATGACTATTAACTAAATAAAATATGTACATTAGACCTTTATAACATATATAATAAGAGAAAAATTTTAATAATGTTAATATAAGGGATGGGGATAAATTGAATTAAACATCAACCTTGAATGTAAAATGCTACAATATTAATTTGAGGTACACCATAACACATTCATGAAACACATTTTTGAAAAAACATTAATTTTTTTCTGCTGAAGTATTATTATATTTATTTCAAATTGACACATAACTACATATTTATGGGATGTAATGTGATAGTTCGATGCATGTAATGATTGGATCAAGGTAATTCTTATATTCATCATCTCAAATATTTATCATTTCTTTGTGTTGAGAACATTTAAAAGCCACTCTATTTTCCTCTAATAACAACTTTCTTATGCTCTGGGAGCAAGTATTCTACTCTCTCCTCTCAAGAATATTTAATCCTTAAAGCAGCCAGGAAAAATAATGCTTACCCAAATAATTAGAGCTAAGCCTACAGTGAAGACAGCAGGAAGATTAAAATCAAATGTATATATATATAAAGTAATGCTATGAATAAAGAACAGAGAAATACATAGAAAGCAAATAGCAAGTGGTATACTTATTTGTGTTACAAATGACATTAAAAATGAAAGGACCTAATTATGTAATCAAAAGACAAAGACTATATGGATGAAAAAAAAAAGACAGAAAAGCTATAACGAAGGTACAGAAAATTTAAACACAAAAATGCTAGAAAAATATAATAGACCAATAAAGGCCAGACAGATAAGACATAACATGTTAGGCGAATACTAAACATAAGAAATTTTGTTCATATTAACATCAGACAAATGTATTCAAAAGAAAATATACTTTTAGATACAACAAAGAGATCACATAATGTTAAAGTAATTAATTTCTTAGAATAATATAATTGGGGATGTATTCACCCAGTGACATCATTTTAAAATATATGTAACAGATATTAAAGTTGACAGAACAGTTGTCATATAAACTTTGTTTGATATCTTCCTATAAGGTATAAACACCTATCTATTCCATTTTCCTAGCATTTTGAGTCTTTGAAGAAACATTTTTACATTTTTGCTGTCACTTGTTTGGTACAAACTGTATTTCAAAGGCATATGTTGTTTTTAATTACCCCTGTTTTCCTTTAAAATAGTCTTCTATCACTCCTTTACAAATACATCTTTTAAAAATTTCAGGAGTTAAAATTTAGCTATTTATGTAAAAGTCAAAATTAAAAGAGGTGTTTCCATATTATTCATGTTCTTTTGATAGAACAGGGCAATGCCCATCAGCTGTGCAGGGAGAGATTTAATTTTACATTAGTTTCTTATTTTCTCCCTCACACTGGTAGGATTCTTAGCACATGGCAAAATATCAGTAATTAATTTTTGAATAGGTGAAAACATCTCTTAATCAGTGCATGGGTTTCATAAGCTTTTAACTTCTCAAGCAATCTGGTCTTTTTTTTTAGTGTGTAAGTGTAGTTATAAATGCATAATATGCAAATGTAACAAATCACAAGAATATAAATTATCTATGAAAGGCAGTAGACAAAAATGTTTTTCTTACCTGAAGTTATACTGAAAGAGAAACTTAATAACTTGAAAGAAATCGAATAGTTAATAGGAGTACATGCAGAACCAGTGCATAATTGAGCTATATTCCAGAGAGAGTTATATACTACAAATTTAGCTCTTGAAGAGATAAAGTGCTTACCTTGCAATTATTATGCTGCTATTTACATCATGTTATTTAAGTTTGTGGCAGCACTAAACTAGTATATTTGAATATATGCATATATATGTCATGAGAGTCACTTATTTGTGATTTTAAATGAGGCTGCACTGTGAAATTATTTCAAACATTACATGGTAATTGATGTCAAGAATTTATTTTCAGTAAGAGAAAATTAGAACATTTCAAAATTTAGACAATTATACCAAAAATAAAGATGAATATGTCACATGTTCTAATTTTTTTGGCTTGAAAGTAAGAAAAACTCCTTTATCTTATTATTATTTTCACCCATATCTAATATGCATTCCATTATTTTGGAAATAATAAAAATCATCCACAAGAAAACCAACTAGGACTGTCCTTTTTCCAGCCCTTGTACATTATCAGCTTGTAGAATAGAAAAAGTAATACTAGGAATCTTGATGTAGCATTTGAATATCTCTTCTAAGATGTACAGTAAATCTTAAAGAAATAAAATGGCTAGAAAAAGTCCAAGTTGAAAATGAAACTGTTGCCAGGTGTAATTATCCCAGCACTCAGGAGGCTAAGGCAGTAAGATTGCAACGAGTTTAAGGCCAGCCTGGACTGCAAAGTGAGTTCAAGTCCTGACTGAACTACATACCAAGGCCCTGCCTCAAAAAAAACCAAAAAAGTGTTAGAGAGTAGATCAAGAAATGGTACAACACTATATATTCACTGAACAGAATATTTGGAATGATTTTATATAAGTAAACTTTTCAGAAATGGAGCTGGGCACAGTAGCACACTCTTGTAATCAGAGTACTTGGGAGGCTGAGGCAGGAGGATCATTACAAGGTTGAGACAAGCCTGGGCTACAAAGTGAGCTCAAGGCCAGCCTGAACTGCACAGCAACACCCTGTCTCAAAAAAGCTAAAGGAAGAAAAAAAGAGAGAGAGATTCAAAATTTCAGAAGTGGGAGAATGAAATATGAATTTAGTCCACAGTATTTCAAGTTTAGCCTCCTGCATTAATTAGCTCTAGGATCTTGGGTAATTCAGATGTTTATTAATAATTGTACAAAATCATGGTATCAGTATGATAATTTAATCCATGTATCCCGTGTACAATAATGAAATAAGGATAGTGAACATCATCATTTCCTAAACTTTTAAAATATCTTTTTGTTTGAAGCACAGTGTGGTATTTCAAAACATGTATACAACATGTACCAAGCAAATTAGGTTAGTAATATTTCCATCTGTTTATCAAGACTTTGTGCTTGGAGCCTCCAAGGTGCCGTCTTCTACTTATGTATAAAGATGTTCACTAGATTCCTGTGATATCCACTGCCTAGCATGTGCTGTAGGAGGCTGGAATTTACTGTCCCAATGGTTTTTAGAATGCAAACGTTTTTGAGTTTTGATATGAACATACTCATATCACTGAATGATTGAGTATGAAATGATATTCACACAAAACTATTCCCAGTGTGCTACAAGGTGCCTTGACATTTTTGCAGTGAAAGCTTTTGATACTCATAAATTATGATTAATCATAACTCTGAATTATCTGTCTATGGTTCAAAACAAATTTTGTGCCAGAAAATGTTTACATGTATCATGAAAAAATGTTCAGTTTCTAGTTTTGGGTTACAAGGTGCTCTGATATTTTTGTAGTGAAATCTCCTCATACTTATATAAATTAAGATTAAATCTGTGAATTACCTTGTGTGTTACAAAGCAGTTTTCACAGTAAAGTGTTTACGTGAAGCGTGGATAATTTTATGCAGTAGGGAAATGTTGAAAATTGATGTGTGTACAACAAGTATACAGACCCATATCTAAATAAAGTAGCTCTTATTGATAAAAACATGCTAATTTTACTGCTATATACCAATCAAATTCTATTTGGAATACGGTTTCTAGATCTAGATGTTTCTTTTCCTGTGCAGCATGACACACTAGCTAATGCCACATGAGGTACATTTGTGCCACATGGAGATCTTATTCTTATAGTAGAAAGCTTGGTTGTGTTTATTCTCATTTCCTTGAACTAGGCTAATACATGTTCATATTTTGACATGGGTACCGAAGAGGAATGAGTCCAAACTATGTGTAAAGTTCTGTGAAATATTGCTTGGAAATCTTTTGCACCTGGATCCAGACTTAACTGGCTTTCCAAAATCCTTTCACACGTTACCGCTCCCACTCAGCGCTCCTTCAATTCACATTATGTTCGTACTTTTCCTGCCTAATCTTTAGCTTTGTCAGTTTCCATTGGGACAGAGGTGCAGAGCCTCCTTCCTCCTGGGTCTTTCAGTACGAGTTGCGTCTAAGAACACAGTACAACTCACAAGGGTGTGTGCACAGCACCAGCACAGAAATGATGGTAGTGAATAACGCACATTTTAATTAATGTAGGTAAGAAAGTACTTCCCTTAAGAATATCATACACCATTATACCCAAAGGCATGTTTCTTTCAGTGGCTAAATGATCATTACAGATTGTGGTTCTCACATTCCTCCATTGTGAAGAGTCTATAGGATTCGTAATATACACCATTAAATAATTTATTCTTTTATCATTGACCTCATATATTTCATTGAAAAACTTTGTCAATGTGTATATTAAGATGTACAGAATTCTATATTTGCTTTAAAAATGGTAACTTTGAAGGAAGTCAGTTTATTAAATTGAAGATGAAGAAAGCAATATTTTACTTTTGGGGGAGGTAGCTTAATGGTTGTTCTAAAATATAGAATGGTACTGTTTAGACATAACTTATCTACATGTTCAGCTATTTTAAGCCACTATTGATTTACTGCAATAATAAATACCTGAAACAATTATTTTGACCCTGCTGAGAATATTAAGTTTCCTGAGATACGTAAATGCTAAACCTCTAGTGAGATCTCTGTGGGAGCAATAAAGTGAATTTCCTTCAGCAAAGTAAGGCACTGCTGTGAATGTCTTTTTTTCTGTCAACTTGGCTAAATATGTTAAGTAAAATTTAGTGAATAGGCTACAAAAAATAGCAGGTGGTTGAAAATTGATTCAAATAGTGAATTGCATTTAATCTTGAAGCATGTTAAAGTAATTAAAGTAAATTTTGTTAATATTTGTAATCATTCAAATGTAAGATTCTTGCCAAATCTAGTTTGCCTTTTCTATTGCTGAATGCTTCTCAGAAAATAAAGTAGAATATTTTTAAAGGGAAGCCTAGGTTCATATTGATGTTATGTAAAATGGGATTCTTATCTAAAAAGTGAATATTCATTCTATTCATCATAACATTTTGGGTCTAATTGCAAACACGTTGTTAGAAAAGAGGGTAATATTTGCTTTGGTTTTATAATTTCTCAAATAATGAATATTTTATTCTTACATGCCAGATAAGATAACATCATTAGGTACACATTGCTAGAAAAGGTTATATCCTGTCTTCTAAATTCATAACTTAAAATTCATAAAGGATTTTTTAAAAACACAGAATTTTATGCTGAAATAAAATTGTGTAATATGTATATTTTTGTGCCAGGGATATAGCTCAGTGGCACAGTGCCTGCCTGGCAAGCATATGGCCCTGAGTTTGAGTTCTGGTACAAATTTTTTTTTTCAGTTGTCATTGCTTTATAAGGAGATTAATTGATTTTCTGCTGGATGACTTTCATAAGTAGATAAGTAATTATTTCATGCTTCTTTTGTGATCTATATAAAGCCACCCCATTTTATAGTTAAAACCTTTGAGAAATGCAAGACAGTGAAGAAAAACAACATATTTAGTACATACTAACATGCCCTAAAAACAAGGAAAATAAAAAGAAATAAACTATTTCCACAATAAATAGGAATCAAATCTGTTTCATAGCATCTTTTTACTTCCTTTATATGAAAATGAAATCACAAAAAATGGTATAATTCTGTAACTGATACTTAAAAATAGAATTTCAAGGTAAATAGTTAACATAAGATTTATGTGGTTTGTTTTTCAAATTAATACGACTTGATAAGATATTAAGCTATAGGCATATATATATACAATCAATACTAATTTTGAAAATATAAAAATATAACTGGCTTTCCAAAATTAAATATGTAAAGTCTAGTAAAAGTCACATTTTACAAATAGTTTTAGAAATGTTCATTGTTCTCTCTGCAAGTGCCTTAAGAAAAAGGTCTGTATCATCCAGATTTTTGAGACACATATGCTCAGAAGCACTTGAACATGACAGAAGCATAATCTCCACTAAATTCACTATTTTCATCCAGATCTTGTCTAATTCAACAATTTTACTAAACATCTATTTTAAGCATTTTACAAGCCATTACTCTTTGAATTCTTTGTGTACTTCTTTATTTACAAATAATTTAATATTCAATTACAGGACTTTAAATTTATGTTTGTAAAAGTTTTAGAAGTTCTATTTTAATGCTAATGAATTTATAAATCACTAAAGAATGATTTAAGAAGAATGATAAATTATAATTACTAATAATCACAGTAAGTAAAAATATAGGAACAGAGGAAAAATGAATATAAATGGTATTTTTATGATTATGACCATTTGCAGAAAAATCAAGTATTGATTTATTATCTGCACAAATATAATTTGTAGGTGAGTTGAATACTTTTTAGTCAAACAAATGTATTAAAAATGGAGGAAAGTATGGAAGAATATTTCTCTATATGAGAAATATATCTTTCTTTATATACCCTGTATAAAGGAGTAAGAACATCAGAACACTCAGTTATGCCACTGCCCACTATTCCATCTAAAATCTCTAACAACAATGCTGAAAATCAAATAACTTGGAATAAAATATATGGCTCATAGATGAAGAAGAATTTCTATTCTTATCATTGAATTCTTACCATCTAACATCAGGTCTACAAAGATATATTCTATTATGAATAAAAAGCAGTTTACTAAATCTATTCTCTCTATAAAAGGTAAATATCAGTGTAAACATTGAAAAGGTGATACTTTTAAAATGTTTATGGTAAGATAAGATTGAGTTATAAAACAAAATGCACGAAGTAATTGAGGTTTGTATTTGTACTTGGTATTTACATAAATAATTTGATAGCATACATAATTAATGAGATTATGGAGTAGAAAAGATTTTAATTTTTAAAATTTTAATGCTTATTTTTATACTTACCATAGTAGGTACTTATAATAGAAACATAAAAACAAAAGCACGCTTCAAAATATAAAAGCTCCTATTCTGTGTTCCATATTTCCACCTGGATGCCATTATATACTTTGTTAATTAAGGAATAGTAACATTCTTTTTTATTCATGATGTTTAAGCAGTTGACTCATTCTGGTGTGGTAAAAACATTAACATAGTTCTGTGTCTTCTTAACTTATTTTTTAATTTTAATATGATTTTCTGTTAATGGCATACACAAAAGCCAGAGACTTCTCAGAGCAGAGGAGAAAGTATCTGAGGAACATCCATCCAGAGAGCTGGTAACACACTTCAGGAATGAAAATAACCAAGAAGAAAAGACAAAAAACTGAACACATACATGCACAATGTGGTTGTGTTAAACAAGAGATTCTTCAGCTTGTTTTTAAATCCAGCATTAGTTAGATTACTTCCTTGCTAATATGGCATTTTTAGTGTCCCCTTCCACCAACCCATTTTTTTTAAGAAACTTGTTTGAACAATGTTCAGCTAGATAATAGGTCCCTTAGCAAGCAAAAATGAAGTGGTGCAAATATTAAAAGCATTCTGTGCCCTTTGAAAATATTATGAAAGTTACTGCACAGATGGGCTGAAAGTTTAATTACCTCTAAAGAAGAGTGTCGGAGTCATCATTGCTCTTGCAACAACTGGAAATTTAGCAACCAAAATAACCATCAGGAAATGACTCTGAGACGATATATCAAATACACTGAAGAAACAGCTGCCATCCCATTTATGTCATCAAGACATGAGCACTGCCTCCGATATTATAACTAGGAGGTATCTCTTTGGCTTTTTCTTAACTTGACCTTTCCTATGCATTTCCTAAATGCTCCAGAGTGAGAGAAACTTATGAAATAGGGAAATATACAGCATATAAAATAATATAGATTTGGTTTTATGTGTTTTGGGTGTGTATTTTTGCTTAAAAGTTTATAGTGCAATTATAGGTCATAGGCTTTTGTTTTGGGAACATTTTTACTATAGAGATAGAACAATTGCATTATTTACCTAGAATTATCCAGCTTTCTTTAAGTAAAATAGTATGGTTTTTGCACTTAACTTAAAATACTAGGTTTTTGCAAGTAACCTGAAATAGTGGTGTGTACTCTTACATATCATCATAAATGGTAAAAATAATCTTATTTCCGCATCATATCCGTATGGCAACATGCAAGGAATTGAAAACAAACTATTCAATGGTGATTAATTTTTCAGAATAAATATATATTTCCCCTGAGACATGGTAAGTGCTTAAAGAAGTATAAAGCATGTCTTCAAAAACTGCTGCGTGGATCTTGCTATTGTTTGTTTCTGACAACTTTCTGGTCCTCATTCTTTGAATTTGGCTCAGTGTTTTAGATCATAGTAGACTACGTTATATTATACTTGAGAACATGTAATATAGTCAGAAGCTATAAAGGAGATTTGTGCACACTTCCATTTGGCAGAGTCAATTGTTTAAGAACAAGAAACAATACAAAGTATTTAGCAAAATATTAATCCTATGGCATTATGAGGAGATGCATGTTATTAATATAAATTTATGAAAATCAGTCCAATTTTTCCTTACTTAAATATACTGAGCTCCTACTGAGAGTACATTTTTTGATAATGATAATCCATTTTTTGCCTCCAAACATGTATATATAATGAACTAAATCTTGCCCAAGGTCTTGGGAAATGAGAATGTACTTGAGAATGTAGTCAAATAGAGAGTAGTGGCTTCTGATTAATTAGAAGCTTCTTGTAATTTCAGAATGTACTTGAGTCCCTTTATCAAGACACTGCCAAAATTTTATACTCAAGAGAATATGCAGAAAAGCATAAACCATTTCATGCCAATTAAAGATCTTTAAGGTATTATAAACTGTGAATTTCTTTGAGTAATTTTTGTTTTAAGATTTTAGCTTCACCAAACAGAACCTCATAAAAAAGACATTCTACAAAGACAGTAATATCATCAATAAAATTTGGCTAGAGCTTTCTAGAGAAGATAAGTTACGATACATATATACATATTCAAGAATGACAAATGAAAGAGAAAAAAGGTTTAACGTACACTGACATCAATGCCTGTAAAATTAAATGAAAATACAGATAATCTTAGGCATTCTGTTAAAACTACCACTTAATGACTTCAACTGACTACTGACTCCTCTTCACATCACTCTGTTACAGACCTGCTGCCCCCTGTTCCTCCAAGAGAAGAAGAGTCTCCCGCCTTAGGACCTCTGGGTGTGGGCCTCTGCCTCCAACACCCCTGATCACTTACTTACTCACACACATCATTCCCTCACTTCCTTCACGTTGCGACTTCCACTCAGCTTCTCAAAGGCAACTTCCTTAGCCAAGGCACCCTCGTCCCTCGCCCTCTTTCTGATTCCTGCTAACTTACTATCTACTTTTCTTGCTTTATTTTATGGTATCCTTATTACACAGTATCCAGTGTACTATTGTATAGATATGTCTGTTCATTTGACTTTTGCCAATTTTTCCTCCCTTGAGTACACAGTTCTTGAGAGCAGAGGTGTTTTTGTTTATGTGCTACATTTTAGGTGCCAGATAGTTGTTACGCAAATAAATGAATGAAGAAATTACAGGACAAGGCAATATGAATGAAATCTGTTATAATCACTTTTATCATTGCCAAAACAATGTCCAGTACCCACAAAGTAAAGGAGGAAAGGCTTATTCTGGCTCACATTTACAGTCTATGATTGGCTAGCTTCCAGACGCGATGGCTGGGCAGAGAGGAATAGCAGAGTAGAACTCCACATAGCATGGCAGGTGGGAAGCCGTGAGTGAAGGGCACATCCTCAGTGACACACCTTTTCTGACCAGACCCTGCCGAAGTCAGCTATAATGGCCCCATAATCTAATCACGTTGTGAAGCTCCGGGCTGGGGATATAGCTCAGTGGAATAAGTGCTTGCCTAGCAAGCGCAGGGTCCTGAGTTCGATCCCCAGTACTGCCAAAAAAAAAAAAAAAAAAAGAAACACAAACGTTGTGAAGCTCCAGCTATGAAGCTTCTGAGAGATACGTAAACTATAACAAGATTCTAAACACAATAAAGAATTATATGTGAAATAAATAGTTGGTTTTTTCTCAAAACTATAAAAAAGGAATACCATGTTCTTTTTCAGCCTCAGAGTTCTGTGATTCTATAACGTACACATTTAATTAAGACAAAGATGAAGCAAGATGTTGTCTAAGTGAGATCCTTCTGCCATTGACTCCTTACAAACATAATGCTTCCAATAGCTATTTGCACACCAAATTACCTCACAAGACTTAAAAGAGCCAGGTGAGAGACTGTAATGCCTGACTTAAGTAAAGTAATAAAAAAGTGCATTTAGAAATTCAGGGAGGGAGAGATGATTGCATTACCCCTTATCCTACTGCAAACAGTGCAGAGTGAATAGTGATACCTCCTACTTGAGAAAGAGGACAGGCACTGAGTTCATACTTTAGACATGACACCCAGTATCAGGCTGACCACGGTGAAACCCATTTACAAGCAGAACCGTCACAATCAGAATATCCTAGCCTCAGCCTGCAGACTGATTCACTAGAACTGCTCTAGTCAGGGAGGTAAAGGGTTACCTAGAAACACCCTTTATTTATTCTCAAGTATCAGAAGGGAGAGAAATACTGCTGGTCAAAGGAGCAAAAATTAGTACAGGACTTTCCAGTGCTTTGCAGTCCTTTGTAGTAGTTGTAATGGTTGATACATTGTGCTAATTTGTGAAGTCTAGAAGGTTACCTAAGTAACTCAACATTTCTACATCCTGTGGCACAGAGGGCAAATGTACAGGTCTAGCATGGTGTTCATTGCGCCAATTTGAGAAGTTTAACTAAGTGACTTAGCAGGGGGCCAGGGTCTTTACTCTGTAAACATTCTCATCCTGTGCAAGAGGAGGACAGGTGGGAGTGCCGCCCCACCCGAGGGCAGGTAACCTGCATACGATGTAACGGAGGAAACGAGACTTGCTTCCTTCTCCTTTTGGCCCTTGTTGCTCTTGATGTTTTCCTCTGTCTTGAAGTATTGCCATTGTGCTATGCCACCTGCCTTGGAGCTGGCTGATTAGGGAAGGAAACTTCCACAAACTGTGAGCTACTAAAAGCTTTCCCTCTTTAGTTTGGGCACCAGGTATTTTGTCTCAGCAATGAAAGTAACCAATACAGTGCCTGACCTGCTATCAAGAGTCTCAGCACCATGAAAACAAAAGCTCCTAAAATGAGGTGAGAATTTGAACACTGAGCCACAAGCCCTGCTCCAAAGTCTGGCAGAGACCTGTGTGCTGGTGAGGCAGATTCAAGTTTTGGCCCACACCATCATCAGCCTTGGTGTAGGCCTCAAAAAGAAATCTACTTTCCTGCTCTGCGAGACTGTGCAGATATTTATGGCTGAGACTTAGATAACCCAGCTTAGCATCAATCTTGGCAGCCAAGGGACTGTCTCCACCCGCGCTTACCCAACTTTGAACAACACCGCTATTCCCAGAGCAGTGCTCCCTGACACAGCTTCTCAACATGCTTGAGCATCAGGCAGACTTGAGTCCTAGTGGAACGCACTTGTGTTTCAGTCTGTGTCACCAGCAGCTGTGACATGAGCCTGGGTGCACCCCTGAGACTGCTAGTGCTTGTTGCTGTATAACGTAGGTGGAACTCAGCTCGATGTCAGCTGTTGTGCCCAAGGAAATAGTAACAACAATGCTTTCCCAACCTCACGCAGCCTGTGACACTGTGGAGCTAGATTCTACTCTCTAGGGCTAAGGCAATAAGCATGCGACTCTGCTTTGCAACTCATTGTTGTGCTGATAAAACCTAATGCTAGACAATCCCCATGATGCCCATCCCTATACCAGATGTAGGTATAGGGATAGATATAGATATAGTATGGCTTCATAGAAATAGGATGTACAACAGCTCTAAGCCCAGGCAGAGACATGGTCCCAACCTGTCAGATTTCTATTCTAGGCAGTATCACCTGTGGTTGATTATAGTGGGCTTAGGCCATAAGTCCACTTCAATATTAAGCGTCCATAGCAATGTAGACTTTGATCCTACCTTAGTGCGGCACTCGGCTTAGTGGGGATCAAAATATGACACAGCACTGTAGTGCTGCTGGCCACAGCATAGATGTTTAGCACCTCTGGACCAGGTGATGCTGGGCAAGATCAGGCAGACTCTTTCAGTTCTTGACCACAAACTATTGATTACGACTGAGATCTCTGAACTTACCTCAAGACCCGGGGGAAGTGTCCTAGGAAGAATTATGCTTTAAACACATGTCCTTGTTTTTGTTGCATAATATATCAATTGTAACTTTAGGACAAACCTGACCTTGGATCATCAATTACTTTTGACACAGTAGTGGTGGACTTGTGGCGAACCTAGTTCTAGAGCACCATTCAGTCCCAAAATAGAAGTGAATACAGGTTAAAAAAAAATCCTGCTCAGAAATTCTGGCTCAACAGTGACAAAGAAAACCACGTTATAAGTACTGAAATAAATACAAAATCTTTCAATATTTATATGATATCACATACCAACAAGTGTAAAGAACTTTTAGGGAAAAACAATCTTTTCTAATAGTTAAAATAATATGCCCTAGACCAATCAGGTTATAACCAATATAAGCAAGCTATGATGGGAAATTTAAAACAGGTATTTTAAAGAAATGTAAGGAGCTTTAAGAGAACATTCAACACTAAAACTGAGAAATTTAACAAAAAAGATGGAATCAATTGAAAAACAAAACAACACAAACCCTTGAACAGGAAAACATAGTGAATAAAATTAAACATAGAAAAGAATAAATTGGTACCAAAATAGATCAACAGAAGAAAGAATTCATGAGCCCCAAGACTGCTATTTAAAAATACAGACAGAGCAATATACCAGAAAAAATAATTAAAATAAATGAAGAATCCTTATAGGAATGCTGAAACAGCACTAAAAAGGCAAATGCTCAGATTATTGAGATAAACAGGGAATTAAAAATGTCAAAGGGGTATAAGGCTTATTCAAAGAAAAAAAGTAACACAAAATTTTTAAAAACCTTGAAAATGAAACAGATATCCAAGTATAGTAAGGTTGTATTAGCCAGCTTTGCCATCTCTGGGACAAAAAACCTGACACCCACAACAAAAAAGAGCAGTGATTGAATTTGGCTCAGAGTTTTAAGGGTTTAGTACAGGTCAACTGGTTCCAAGATGGACAATGTCATGGTGTAAAGGCGAAGGAAGCCGCTCAACCCATGGCAGTCTGGGGGCAGAGAGAAAAGTAAAGGAGCAGCCACACACAAAAATATACTCTTCCAGGTCAGCCTTCCATGACCGCTCCTGTAGGCAAAGATCCATCTCCTAACTCCATGTTTTATTATGAACTCATCAGTGGCTTAGTAATATGTACATCAAAATGCAGGAAGATATCAAATAAATAAACTATCACTATATCTCAAGGAGATAAACTACAATAAAGTAAATCCAAGCATAATAGAAGTTTTGTTATTTAAAATTAAAAAAATAAATGTTAGAATAAATAAATGAAATAGAAAAATATAAGGTATCGAACTTGGTGAGCAGGTTCACTGAAATGATAAACAAGATTGATAAACCCTTAGCTAGGTTAAGAAAGTGAGAGAGACCACTCAAATAAATACAATGAGATGAAAAGGAGACATTCAGAGACCCTACAAATAGGAAGGATCATTAGAGATTATTATGAATAACTACATGCCAACAAAACTGATAACATAGAAGAAAAAGGCACGTATCTAAGCACATATGCTGTATCAATATTAAACTATGATGAAACAGAAAACTAACAGACCAAAAATGAAAAATGCGATAGGTTGAACAATTAATAGAAAATTATCATCAAGAAAATATGCAGGCCCAGAGAGTGTCACTGCTCAGTTCTGCCAAACACTAAAAGGATTCTTACTAATTCTCATTTAAAAATATCAAAGAGAGGGGAATATTCCCAAACTCATTGCACTAAGCAGTCCTATCCATATTATTAAAATTAGTAAAGGATGTAAGGAGAAAAGAAAGTTCAGCCTGATCTCTATGGTGAACTTAGATGTTCAAAAATAATAGCAAACTCAATCTTACCACATATTGAAAATATTTATGACAATGATCAAGTGAAATTTATCCCTGTGATGCAAGGATGGTTTCATGTATGCAAATCCAAAATATGATGCAACACATCAAAAGAATGATGGACAAAAACATGTGATTATCTTAATAGATGTTAAAGGGGAATCGATAAGATTCAGTACCACTTTGTGATAAAGACTGTAAGAAATTAGTATGGAAGGTCATAAAATGGCAATAGGTAACATGCTGAATGGTTAGCAGCTGAAAGCTAAAATATCCTGAATTGGAAAAATAGAAGGATACCGATTTCTACCACTTTTATTCAACATAGTACTGGAAATTTTACCCAGTCGTTCTTTACTGAAAATGAGAATGAAATATTAGTGCTTCCAAATTAGAAAGCAGAAAGTCAACTAGTCATTGGTTACAGATGGCCTGCCCTTACATACAAAAAATACCAAAGATTCCATGAAGAAAGACAAAACATAAAATTTAAATTTCAGCAAACATGCCATTTGCCATTGCAGGACACAAAATCAACATAATATTATGAGAAGCATTGCTATATGTCAGCCTGTTATCTGAACTAGAATGCAAGTAAACAATGTCATTTATAGTAGTCACAATAATAAAACAACTAGGAAGAAATTTAGTGAAACAAGGGAAAAATCTCTACAGTGAAATGTATGAAATAATAATGAAAGCAATTGAAGAGGATGGAACATATTGAGAGCGATGTTGTGTTCAAGGATTGGTAGAATCAATATTGTTTAAATGTCCACATTATGCAAAGCAGATTCAAAGCAATCCCTACCAAATTTACATATTTAATGCAATCTCTCTCAAAACCTTGATGATACTTTTTCAAAGAAACAGAAAAAACTACTACAATTTGCATGGAACAACAATAACAACACTGACAACATCTTATCTTGACTTAAAGCAAGAGGCATTATGCTGACTTCAAAACATATTCCAAAGCTATAGAGTTTAAAACAGCATGATGATGCCATTAAAACAGATG
The DNA here is from genome assembly GCA_004027595.1 of Dinomys branickii. Lineage (NCBI taxonomy): Eukaryota > Metazoa > Chordata > Mammalia > Rodentia > Dinomyidae > Dinomys > Dinomys branickii. The sequence continues at coordinate 68,422 of PVLD010004146.1, read as the reverse complement.
TATTCCAATGGGATAGAGTAGACAGTCTCCATTAAATCACACTTTCACAGTCAACCAAATTTTAATGAAGGGACTAAGAGCACACATGAAAGAAAAAAGTTGAATAGGTTGGAAAAACTCAGGATACATCTATTTTCTTGCATTTACGAAAATCAACTCAGCGCCTGCTTGGCAGGTGCAAGGTCCTGAGTTCAATCCCCGGTACTGCAAAAAAAAAAAAAAAAAAAAAAAAAAAAAAAAAAAAAAAAAAAAAAAAAAAAAAAAAAAAAAAAAAAAAAAAAAAAAAAAAAAAAGAAATACTCAAAAATCAACTCAAAATGAATAAAAGACTTATGTATAAGACCCAAATCTATAAAACTGCAAGAAGAGAACAGGGATAATGCTTCACTACAGTGGATAGGGAAGGACTTTTTGACACACTCCAAAAGTACAGGAAATAAAAAAGCAAAACTAGGAATAGGGTTACAACTATATAAAGCTTCCTCACAACCAAGGAAACAACAGAAAGAATGTAAAAAATATTTCATAATTATGGGGAAAATACTTTAAAGTTATAATTTTTGAATTTATATATGTAGAGAGGGATTTGTGTCCAAACTATGTAAGGAAATCTGAAAACTGAATAAGAAACCCCACCAATAATTCAGTTGAAAGAGGCATAGACATCATTTCTCAAAACATACATACAAATGATCAAAATATATGGAAATATTCAGAATTACTAACTTTTAGGGAAATGCTACTTTATACTACCAGAGCTAGCACCTTACTTATGAATAGCTACTATCAAAACAGCAAATGAGGGGTCAGAGATATGGCTTAGTGGCTCAGCGCCTTCCTGGAAAGCACAAGGTGACAGTTTCATTCCTAGTACAAATAAATAAATAAATAAATAAATAAATAACCAAGTACTGACAAGGATGTAGAGAAAAGGTAAACCTTGCACACTATCACAGAAATGAAAATTAGTATCACTATAATGGAAAATAGTACATAAGTTTCTCTTAAAACTAATAATAGAACTACCATATTGTCCTGTAGTCCCATACTTGCATATACATCCAAAGGAAATGGAATCAGGATCTCAAAAGGCATCTGCACTGCCGTGTTTACTGCAGCATCATTCACAATCATGAAGAAATGGAAAGAACATTTGGCCTTTACCTGGGGAATATTATATATATATATATATATATATATATATATAAAATATCAATTCTGTATATAAAATATTATTAAACTTTAAAAATCATTGCAATAGTATGGGTGGAACTGTAGATCATTATGTTAAATGAAGCAAGTCTTGTACAGAATCACAAATGTGAGTGAATGTAGAATCTATAAAGCTGATCTCACAGAAGTTGAGAGTTGAAATGTGTTTCCCAGTGGCTGGAGAGTCAAAGAGGGGGCTGGGGAGAAGTTGACTCAGTGGATATTAAGTTACAATTAGAAATAGTATACTATTGAGAGGTACAGTGACTATGTATGATACCAATGTGCTGTATAATTTTTCTCATATGTGAAAAACTCAAATATATATGTGTATAAGATATGCTTTTTTATTTTTTATTTTAAAGAGAAAAATAACAACAATGAAGACAAAAATAGCAAAAAATTAATAGATTTACCATCAAGAAATGATAAATATTTGAGTTGATAGATAACCTGAGGGCCAGGGCTCAGTGGCACAAGCACATACCTGGCAAGCACAAGGTCCTGAGTTTGATTCCTGGTACAAAAAAAAAAAAAAGAGAAGCCAAAGCTGATTTTAGCAGTATATAATGTTCACATGTATGGAAACAATGCATTATATTCCATAAATATATACAAGATGTATGTTTTTCTATGTCAGTTTAAGATAAAATTAAACAAAACTATTAAATTTATGCACACATAGTTTTTCCATGATTTTTATATTTTCAGTAACAGTGTGAAAAAAGGAACATATGTAGCTGAAAGGAAAGAATTAAAAGAGCTAGACTTTATTCCTTTTATGAACACTTGTGAGAAACTTGCAGGTAAAAAGAAGACAAGCCATCTTTTCTAATAACCATGTGAACATACTGGTAAATGGACTTTCTTATAAATAGGCCAATTCTACTTTCAAAGAAGATAATTCTACATATGAAATGTACTTATCCTGAGATCTGTGGCTTTTAATACTTATGGTGATCCAGCGTAGAGTTTATAGCCATCCAAACAATGTGTCCTAAACTGTATAATTGTGCTATAAAACTGAGATCACAGTAACGTAAGCACTCATAGCTGTCTATGAAGTGACACAGACTTCACTTAATTTCTCTACTGAGGCCAAAGGGAAAACACAGGACGTGGGAAGGAAGACTGAGGAGCTGTGAGAAATGTCCTCACTGGGGCGGCCCCTTACGTCTCTTATTGGCTGTTTTCCGTGAAATACTAACGCTCTGTAAGTCCAGTAGCAAACAAGTAAAAATTCCTTTAGGGGCTGACGCTGAAGTGAAGTTGAAAAGGATGTTTTAAACATAGAAGGCTTCAAACTATGAGACACGGTGTTCACTTTTTATTCTTACTAAGACATATTGAAGACTTTCCCTAACACCTCGCAGTATAGGATTTTTCTTTGTAAAATAATAATTATCCAATGTTCTTAGATGAAGCATAAATAATGCAGTGTATTTAATGTACCAGTTACCATGTAAATATACAATGTATATTCTTTTGTGTTCATATGACAGAATGCTGCCTTCTATAGGACTAAAACAAAAATAATAGCTGGTATATTATCTCATGTTTTGAGCTTTTTATTATGAGTAATAATTACGGAACAAAAGAAATTCGTGGTTCAAATAGCATGGTATCCAGAAGGGACTTAATTCCACTGCAATTGTTTAGTCATATAGATGGAACATTTACTAATCACCAGCTCTGCATTTAGTAGTAAACTAGGCATTCTCCCTATACCATCCAGAGTAGCATTTAGTACACTGTAATCCTCATTTCCCAGATTAGATAGAACCTCACAAAGATGACAGAAAGAAAGAAGGCACTTAGACTTCCATTTCTTTCTAATCTCAGTGAGTAACATAATATCTTAAACCTACTAAATGTATTTAACACATTTTGTAACTAAATCTTAAGAGCTGCTTTAAGATAAGAAAAAAAATACGTGTAAATAGGAAGCTTGAGTATGTTGGAAAAGCAAAAGTGGTAAATCACTACCGTAGGATAATTTCTAAAACATGTGATTGATTTTAATTTGGGATAAAGGTAATATTTCCAAGGAAATATTACTACAGATAACAAGCCTAGTAACAAGCCTAGAAAAAAATCCGTTAAACTTGTACAGAAACTGTCAACATTTCTCTAAATCTAAAGGAAAAAAGAATATTCAAGACATTCTCCTGCAAATAGAAAAATTTTGTTAGTTTGCACTTTAAAGGAAAATGTTAAGCATGTACACATAGGCAATTTAAACCATATGCAATGTGTACCTGTGTATTTAAGCAATAATGGAAAACTGTTCTGCTATATTTTTATTCCAAAATCTTTATTTTTAGTAGCATTGAGAGGTGATACTTTATTTGAAGATATCAAAAGATAAAATTACTTTTCATTGCCAAATGATGAAGAATACTGGTAAATTACACCTGTTATCACTGTGCCTATATTGGTGTTTTCCCATAGCATCAGTGGTTTAATTTTTTTGTATTTCAAGGATTAAGTCCAATGAAATATGGTTTTAAGGAAATTTACCTATGAAGCACTTTAAAGTTTACCTTCTCAGAACGATGTATTCCACAGTCATGCCACAACTCAGCAACTTTCTGCCTTAAATATTGTCAGTGAGAAGAGAAAAAAATGTCTTGAACAAATGTCTCTCCTCAAATGGGAGAAAGTGACATTGCCAGTGAATAGAGGTGCTGCCTCTTATCTGTACTTAATAACCTCTCCCACTGGCACCCATTCAGCTGTCACTTAGCACAAAGACAAGTCTGCATGTCATTTAACAGGTCTGCATTAATACACCTAACCAATCAATGGCTCCTACCCATCCACAAGGACACCAGCCTGTAACCATTACTAGGCACTGTCAACAGAAAATGACACCAGAGTCACAAAAGGCAAAATGATGTCAGTTTAATCAAAGAGCAGACAAAAAGGCAAACAATGCTACCCAGGACAGAAGTGTAACAAGGAGACTCAGAGGTTGGCAAGAGCCACTCTTGGCAGGTCCCAGTGAAACTGGTTTGAAATTCAGTGGTATAAAATCCAATATGATGACTTAGACAATCAGGACTGTTTTTCCCCTATTCAATTAAAAATTGGCGACTGCTATTGGCAGAAGCAAAGTCTGTAGGTGACATATATATATATATATATATATATATATATATATATATATATGAAGAAAGTCTAACTTGAATTGATTTTATAAGAAATAAAACTTTTTTCCATTATAAGAAAAGCACTAGAACCTAAATCATATTATTTTACAATTTGCTTAATGGATGGCTTCAGTTTTCTTTCAATGGAGAAATAGACATTTTAGAAATTCTTGCTGTATTAAGCCAACAGCTTTGAATCCACCTATGTACACACTGACATGATAGCTGTTCACATTAAGCAGAGATAATAATGATGGATTTGTACAATTATGGATGTGAAATAGGCCTCAGAGATTACCTGGCCCAACCTGCTCATTTAACAGCTGAGAGGCCTGAATATAAGAAAGAATGAATGAAATGCCCAGGAGCATAGTGGCAAAGCCAGGGCTCCTGGTTCTCAGTCCAGCTCTTTTTTGAAAACATTGTTTAAGATTCATGTTTTGCATTACAATGCAATTTCTATCTAGAAAAAAAGAGCATATGATTAATTTTCCATGTACATGTAATGCGTGTTACCGTGAAACAGTAAAGAGGGGATCACTACTTGTTACTTCAAATAGAACATTCATAAACAATACAGTATCATCTTACTGACCATGTAGACCATGTAAGATTTCTCTTTCCCTTGCCTGAAATACTTCGGGATGTGAACTGCCTTTCAAATACTCTAGAGATGAACTAGGCCAGATACTGAGCAGAGAGCAGCAAATACATAGGCAACATGTCAGAACTGCCATTTGATGATCTCCCATGACGCTAATCTGAGATAGCTGGCTTCTTTCTTGTCCACTTTTCCATGGACTCAGTGTTCCAGTCTCACCTCCAGTCAGCCCCACTCTGTGCAGGAACCTGGGGATGCCGCGTTGGCAGCTTGAGACTCTCCTCTCAGCCAAGCCTGGTGCATTTTTTTCTGCCATCCTGATTTCCCGCAGCTCATGTTCTGCTCAGTCTGTTCCTGGGTGGGTCACACACATGAAGGGCAGCTTGGATATAACTTTTCTGGGAGATACGTTCTAGAATGCTCCCTGCTTTAGGCTGACAGCTTTTTTTAGTAGCTAACACTGAAATTGGATTTTAATGCTTACACTTCCTTTGTTATCTGTGAGAGTATCTCAATGCATTTAAACCCACTTTCCTTACAATAAATAAGAAACATTTCAAGGATACTCTGCCTCTACTTCCCATACTGTTCAACACAGAAGGGAATTTATAGCACTAATTATCTATTGGTGTTATCTGTACCCATTAGGAATGTGTTGGGTTTCAATGTCTGGAATTCTGCAGTAGAAATATGTTGCTTTGGTTTTTGAAAATGATAACATAGTGCTTATTTCAGAAGTACATATACTAAAACTATATGTATTAAATATACATATATTAAATATGCATAAACAAAATATTCATATCTTCCTCTAAGATCCTGATTCTAATCCTTTTCTTCCTGGTCCAGTTATTACTGGTTTTGAGGGGAAATGAACTCAGCACTATAATGTCTTCATCTTCTTATTTCTCTGCTTTGTCCTCTTATAGTTGAGATAATATCACTGTGAAGGAATTTCTGTCTCATTGTTTACCCATAGTGTTCCTCCTAATTGTTTCCCTAAATGCCCACCCTTTGTGCCTTTATCTTAGGAACATCGATCTTTCATTTCTCCTCCGAATTTCACAATTAAACATGCGCATATCCACTGGGTGCCTGATTCCTTTACAGCTTTAAAGAACAACATTTTCAACTCTTGGCTACAATTACTGTTTTACAGATCAGCTCCTCATTTGGATCTAAGAAGATATATACTTACGATAGCATATTCAGTAAATTATATCTAGTGAGACCTCATTAGTAAGTTATGTTTTCCAGGGTCAGTTGTGTCTCGTCTGCTGAACTCTGAATAATTTGTACTGTCAGTTCATTCAGCTATTATAGATATATTGTGTATATGCATTAAAATCATACAATGCTTAATGGCCACAGAATGACAGTAGTTTTCTACAAATCTAGCAGTATTTAATTTTATAAGTAAATAATTTGGATTTATTCTGCAATAACACGTGGAACTTGTTTGTGAATGACCTAGCTGTCATACTGACACGCAAATTCTGATTCAGTTCATCCTGGTTGGAGACAAAGTCCCCATTTCTAATGATGCTAATCCTATATGATCACACTTCACTCACACAAAGACCTATATTTAAGACCTTACTGTGAAACTGAATAAAGAAATACCTAATTTAAACTTTAAACTCTAGGTTTTAGGTTCTGTGGTCAGTATCAAGATTTATGTGACGTTATTTGATATCATAGCCTTTAAATTGATGTTGCCTTTGCCTGGATGTGTATTAAATTTTTCAAATAATTATAGTTTTAGCCTGCATATTCTCATGTGTTGCTTTAACTTATCTAGAAGGTATTTTCATAAGGGAGAATAAGGAAGGTGTATGACAAGAAAATCCAGATGTGGATTTTTAAACCAGTGTCACCAATTCTTGTCTCTCTATGACAAGCCTTAAAATTTATAGTGCAGCAAGGTTTAAAAAAATGCACTTGGTTCTTCTAGTAGTATACACTACGGTTCAGTAGCAGTCAAACTGGTACTTCACTGCATATCTTTTCCTTTAAATAGAATTGGTACAGAGGCTGGAAGAAAGCATGCAATATTAAAAATATGACAAGAAGAGAAGAGTGGTAAGGAAAGAGAAATGTCAAACTGTAAAAATACATTTGAGTGGAAAAGAAACATGTTCTTTCTATGAGTATATCATGTTGGACTCGTATTTTGCAATGCAGATGAATAAGGTATGAGAAAGAAAGAACCTGCTCATAATTAATTGAGCTTATAAACTCTTTTTTCTTATTCAGTACAGTGATACTTTTTAAAACATAAGAATCTTGGAGGAGAAAGAAAAAAGGAAAGTCCCATAGCTCTCATCCTCCTTCTTTCTGTACATCTAAATAAAAAATGAAAGAAATAGAAAAGCTAGAGAAGCTTACAAGATCCCATTTAATATGACAATAGGGGGATTCAGTGATTACTTCTCTTCATTTAGAAATAATTTCAGATTTTCAGTTTGTGAAGATAATATAAGGAATCCCTCAAATATTTTAAAACTTTACTCAGATTTTTAAACACTAACATCTTATATAATCAGAGCACATTTACCCAAACTAAGATGATAACATTGGTAGAACAATGAACTAAGCTTTAGATATTATTTAGTATTTGCAGTTTTAAGAACAATGTCCGTTTCTTCTTTCTTCTTTCAATCTAGTGTACTATATTATATGTATTCATTACATTTCCCTAGTTTCCACTTTGAAAAAAATTAAGCCTTTCTTCATTTAATATTATTGATAAATGTAAATTATTGATGTATACTCTGAGGTATTTAGAAGTATGTCCCTGAATTTGATATGCTTCCTTGTTACATAGATGTTGTGGGTTTTTGAAAATGATAGCACAGAATTGAAGTTTCCTTATGATGGCATCACATGAGGGGACCTATGATAACAAAACCAATTATTATTGGTAATTTTAAACTTTGTAACTTGGGTAAAGTCATTTCTGAAATGTTACTGCTCCCATGATTCAGGCTGCACTAGGATGAAAGCTTCTTTTAGGGTCTCTGTAGTTCTACCATTCAAGACACATAGAGTCTTTAATCTGCAGAAATAGGAATACCTGACATAGCCTGAGAGTACCTCTAAAATCTCCCAAAGTAATTTAATATGTAAAAGTGTCTGATAAATCAATAAGAGAATATTTACCTTCTTAAAAGAGATGCAGTTTTTATTCAACATATATAAATAAAGTTGTTTAGGGGAGAGATATACTTTGTAAAATATGCTGAATTAAGCAATATGAAAAAATCCCTGGCTGTTCTGTTTTCACTGTGTGAATATCCATATCCACTCTTATTGTGATTTGTCTTCCTCTTCCAACTGGTTACTTTATATTCCAAACCTAGGGGACACTAACCTTTAAACTTAATTGTCATTTTGATTGGCTTGGAACTTGCCAAGGGTGTTAGTGAAGCACATTTGAGGGTGCACCTAATTTGGCCATGGAGGTGCGACCTTAGTGTCTACCCTTGATTCCACACCCCTTTCTCTCTGGGGCTGTCCCCCACACTGCTTCTGGCCATATGAGCTAAGGAACTCACAGCTCTGCTTCACCCTGTGCCCTCTAGCGTGACATTCCTGTCCTGGAGCCAGCTGATGATGGACTAAATTTTCTGCAACCATGAGATCTATAAAATGCAAGTGTTGGGTAATTTTCTCCAAGCAAAAGAAAGTTGATTAATACCAAAAAAATGGTACCAAAGAAGTAGACTGCTGCTGTGACTGTACCTGGCCATGTGGTTTCAAGTTTTTGAGAAGAATTTAGAAAGTTCTGGAGGTATGGATCAGATCAGCTTTAAAATACTGTAAGTACAGCCTGATGAGCAATTCTGGTCAAAGGTTAAAAGACTAGCATGCTGAGAGTAGTGAACAATCAAGACCAGACTCACAAGGTCTCAGATGAGAACAATGATTTAACTGAAAGTTGCACTAGAGGTCATGTGTCTATATTCTAGAAAAAAAAAAAATGTGTGTATATACCAGCCACAAGAGCTCTGGGGTCAGAGAGGCTTCCCGTCATATTTCCATGAAGATATGGGGGTGAAATAAATAAAGCCGCTGAGGAGACAGTGTGTGAAGCTATGGAAATGAAGCCGAACTGCACGGGAGATCTCAGGATGTCAGACTTTCCAGAAAGATAGGCTGTTTGCAAGGAAAGCCATAGACTGAGAATGAAACCAACTGCAGACTGGGACTACATGAGTTCCAGCCAGCAAAGCCAAAGATGGGGCCACCAAATCTCTCTGTAGCTGACATATTACCACAGTAAGCCCAGAATTCTGTGTAGGGAACTACGGGACTTAATATTTATCATGTTGGTTTTCAGTGTTAATTGGGTCCTAGGTACTTCTAACTTCCTATTCTTCCCTTTTGGAATGGTAGTGTTCACTGTGCCCTTGTGCCTTAGGATTATGTGATTTGCTTTGATTTTTACAGTGGTTCACAGCCAAGTGATTACCTTGAGTCTCAAAAGAAACTTGGAGTTTTTAGCAATCCTGGGAGTGTTGAGAATCTGGGAAGGGATTACTGTGTTTCCAGAGTATGTGGGATACTTATATCACGTTAATTGAAACGTTAGCTATTCATTGGGCCTTTTCTTTTGGTGATTAAGTATTGAATAAGAAGTGTCAAATTAGCAAGGATTGAAATCTAATGGTTAAGCTTAATTGTCAACTTCATTAGCTTGAAAGCATTGTTGGAAATGAAGGAAGCCCACTCTTGGGTGGATCTGAGCATGTCATGGAGGTGTGACTTTGGGCCCCTTTCCTTGGCCTCTCTGGTGCCTCTCCTCTGCTCTCTTTCAAGCCACTGTGAAAGAAGCATCTTGCAACTTTGTTATCCCACACTCCCTGTCCTATGATGTTTCTACCTAACTGTGAAGTGAATTCCATGATACAAAGAACCAAATAAACCTCTCATCTTTTAAATTTATTCCAGAAAAAAAACTGACTGACACAGTGACCTACTGCATTTGCATACCTCTTATTTAGAATGTCAAATGGTGGGTATTTTCTTAGAAAGCCAGTGGTTATAGAACACAGTCACTAAAGATTCTGGTCATGCCTACAGCTGAGCCTGAAGAGGAAGGAAAAATTTTACATGTGTGAGAAATGGGTGCAAAAATCGGGCAAGCAAAAATAGAAAGTAGTTCTTCTGCCTCACATTGAGCCATTTCTTTCTCAGAGCTGGAGTATCGTTACCTGTTCATAAAAGGCTGTAGCTCCCTTTTGAAAAAAAGTACTTTTTTTTCTTCATGATTTCCTTAATATTTCCTGTGCCTTATTTCTAGTGAAGAATGTTTTCCCCAGGTGTTGGTATGTGAAATAGGAGAAGATACAATTTTCTCTCAGTGTACAGGTGAGAGACACCTTCATTTCAGTTTCATAAAAAATTCACAAGTCAAATTGAATTTAAAACTTGGTCAAATGGAATTAAGAAAGAAACCAATGTATCTTAGTTTTAAAAATCACTTCAAAGGCGATAGCTGTTTCATTTCTTCTCTTCTCCTGTTTCTTCTCATGTAATGCACCAGCGCTTACGGTGCTGCTCGTGCAGCAGGAATCCCAGGAAAAGGAGAGATGCTTAACTAATCTCTAATTGCTAGTCATTCAGAACCATAAATTGTGCTTCAGAGCCAACAATTTACTTAATTCATTTCAAAATGTCAGTCACCACAGATGAACAGGAAAATGAAATCTAAATGGTCCTACTCTCTGTTTTATTAAATCAATTGTTATCTGTAGAAAACAACACTTGGGTTGTATTTTATGGTCATTTCTGAAGCACTTTGGAGACATCACATAGACATGGCCTCTGGAGAATTCCTTTTCTGGTTCAGGCAACCTCTGCAGTGATTGTGCAGTCTTGTATTACTCTAAAACTGAGTGTTTGAGTCAGAGGCGCCGATGGCATGAAAAGCCTGGGTTACTCTCCAGAGATTTGTCATACTTTATTTAGCTCAAGCATGGACTCAGAAATCTGGAAAATGTACTCTATTTGGCAGCCCAGCACATTTTGCAAGTAGTAAAGTTCAAGCTATCAAAGAACTTTTCAGTGTGACAATTATATAACACAATATGTGACCTTTACAAGATTTAGTGTGAGAAATCTATGCTGAGAGAGTTCCCTCCTCCAAGTGTATTCCTTGTATGTTCTCTGCTTCCTGTCTTAAGCATAGAGTTTAGACAGTAAAACAGTCCAACTGTACACCTACCATTTGATCTATATCATGTTAGATAGTGTTTAAACATAACAAAGATGGTAAAGTGTGTGCTACTGTCCTGCTATCTCACCTAATAATTTGAAATAACATGGCTTCCAAACACTTCTATTTCAGTTTGAATGGGATTAAAGTGGTCAAAGATGTGGTCACAAGGTTATTCCTTCAAATGAATTAGATTGGAAAGAAACCAGTGGTTACCATGGGACTGGTGCAGAGGTAGTAAGCTCGTTCAACCTATGAAATATAAGACCTGAGATGGAATAAGGAGTCTCCACCCAATTAAGCAAGGAAGTTGGAAGAATGATATAGTCTTGATTATGAAGAATGGCACTAATCTAATATTTTTCAATGAAATTCATAAATTTAAATTAGATGTATTCAACAGTTTTTAAATATTTCATATATTAAATGTTTTGTTTATTAGCAGTTTGAATACCTACATTCTAGCATTTTATATAGATTTCTTTCATAGTGAAACTATCAGGCTTAGAACGTTAATCGCTTGTGATGTGGTGACTGGAGGCCCACGGGCTCCTTCGCTTGATGCGCATTCGCCTGCACCTGCTGTATGGGATGAAGCTTTCTAAGTTCATAATTCAGTAATGGGAAAATAAAAGCTGAATCTCCTTTAGCTTTTTCTTTCTTTTCTTTTGGTCTTTTTAAGGTAAAATCATACAGCAGTTTGTTTCTCCTTTTTAAAGTGAAACCCATAGAAGCTTTACATTCTTACCAAGGAACCACAGTGGAATTCATAAACTTCAATCAGAAGCGGTGCAGAAGAAAGCAGACATGTCGCTGACAGTAGTGCAAAGGGAGTTACACTAGTTGCTTCTAGTGCTCTCTTCTCAGAGTACGCAAAGGTGACCCAGCAGTGGAGAGGGAAAAGGTAAAAGAGAGTTATTTCCTGTTAAACGAACCCAGGCATCTACGGTTCAGTCCTGCAATTTGAGGTCCATTTGTATTGCATGCAATAGAATTTTACAGGAGCAGGGGTTAGAATGAACCATTTCACTATTTTAAAAACAGCATTTTTGAAGAATGCTTTCTTTCTTCTTCCTCTTTTTTTTTTTTTTTTCTTTCTTGATCCTGCCCCATGAACTAGCTCCTTTCCTGGCAATGACATTTTGATTTTGCTATACCGTAAAACAAAACCAGAGGAAAATAAATAATACAGATATCAAAACATAGCAAAATTACTAGTATGAACCACTTTAATAAATTTAATAGAGTTTCTAATTATTGACATGACTATGTTATTAAAAATTAACAAGCCAAGAGGCACATTGAATGTTTTGACATGACAGCTTATTTAGTTGAATTATTATACTGAGATATTTTCATTTTATTCTTAACAAAATAAAGGCACTCATCTCTGGTTCAATTAATAGGCGTCAACATATTCAAAATTTATATTTCTTACTATAAATCAACTGACTATAGAAAGAACATTTATAGTTTCCATAGAAGTATTTTCTCCCAAGAATAACTTTATAACATATAGCATTTCTTAAATGATCTATGCTAAAGAGCTCATGGAAGTAGAGGTCACAAGGCAAAGTTATTAAGATTCTTCCTGAGGGAATAATAATAATATGTCTCATAGGTCCGAGAATTTGTACATTAATGTATAAAATAAAATTAAAGGAATGTACTGTTCTTTTATTTTTAAAGCATGGGGGAAAGCTCTTTGTTGATGTGTCCAGTTTATGAACAAAACATATACACTAGATTAGCTGACATAGCCTAACCTTCATTCAGGCAGCACAAGCTTTCCTTATTTAAAATTCATAGATTTGATGAAGGCTTTTCTGGGATGTGAAAGGAAACCTGTTCCTGAGATTTTAGATGATGATATTTAGGCTTATAAACTTAAGAATCTGGAACCTTAAATTTACTTTGAGTTTATGCAATAATTAAACCAAAAGAGATAAGTGAATTATGCTATTCTTTCTTAATATCTGGCTTTGTAACTCCTAACTGTCTTAACAATGTAACATACTATGGTCACACTTGAGCACTGCATGTGTGTGAGAATCAGTGACTTCTAGAAAAAAATGACCTATGCCAAAAATTTCACAAGTTCTGGATTATATGTTTTCCGGCAATCTTGAGATTTTTAGTGTGTGAAGAAAATTTAGACACATATAAATTCTTATTCTTCATGCAAGATTCAGTTTTGTATTCTTCTACTGAGGCTCGTAATAATAATTCTTTTGTTTTCCTTTATGGAGTCATATACATGATTATGAACTTACAGTGAAGTTTGCCTGAACTTCCTTGGCATCTTATTTAGGAAAAGCACATAAAATGAGGAATACAGGTATGTCACAGGAGCTTAAAACATAAATCTTAGGATCCATCATTTGCCTATGTTGCTTCTAAAGGGCCCAAAAGGTAGTTCCATTTCTAAGACAATAAGGAATATACTGTTGAGATGAATATTGGTCTCCTTATGTGATGAAATCAATCCAGACTTTGGGAACTGACAAGAAACTATTGCTTTGGTATACATATTCTTGGGTTTCCATCAATAGGCATGATAGATTTCTGTGTATTCCCACAAAGGATAGATAGAAATATATGTTTACTGTATATATTTAGTAGTTTCCTCAAGGATCAGAGTAACTTCTGATCTCTGACATTAATATAGCTTATAAGTATTATATTCATTAGTAATTTATAAGCGTTGACTGGTCCACTATATTATTGAAATCATGCTAACTGGATCTGCTGAACCGAAGTAATGCCTTAAGGTACTGGGTACTAGGGTACCTTGGTACCCTAATAACAAAAACAAGTATCAGAGCTGCGATCAGTGATTCGAGGATGTGTTAAATACATAAAATCTAGTTATTTGAACATTCTAAGATATCATCTTTAAGATAAAAGGAAATTATTTGAATCTTGAACATTTTACTACTAAGTATCTCTAATGTTCTTTAGATTATAGTGGCACCATGTACATCTTTTAGAAGTCCTGCTCCAGTTCACTCATCTGTTAGCACGGACTCCTCCTGGGAATGGTGTCAGACTCTTCTTGGTCACTCTCCTGCTGGTGCAATGGATACATGAATGGAGAGCTATAGTAAAATTATGCATTCACCGACACAAGGCATTAACTTGAAAATCTCTCATGTGCTGTTACTAATTGTTGGTACTCAAGCACTGGTAACAGAGAAAGTGTTTTTATATGACACAATTAGCTCACAGTACTTGTAAGCAGATTTAATACAAAAGTTCATTTAGTTCTTTTGTCCGGTAACAATGGTTTTAGCCTTAGTGGAACTGACATTGAGTGTGAATTTACATGTCACACCATCATATCTCAAAGTACAGCTTATCTAAGGACTTATTACAAAATGAAGACCTGTGATACAAGAAAGAATTCTAGTAAAGTTCTTACACTTGAGACCAGAATTATGCACTGATGTTTATTGTCTAATGCAATATGTATCATTTGAGAAGGAGAAAATACTTTACACCATATTGATACGACAAAGAACCACATTTCACTTAAATATACATATTAATAAATATTTTTGGTTAATATATCATCTTGTGTTTATTTTGGCTTTTTGTCCATGTCTGTCAAGAAATATTTGTGGTAATGATATTATCTGCTGCACATTTTGTCTTTCTTTAGCATTTTCAAATTTAGTATCTAATATTATCCACTATTAATATCAAATTTGACTATTATTTAGGATCAGAAAAAAACTGAGGAACAAAAAATATTTCTTTCTTATAACTACTTCTGATCTTAAATTTGACAAACAATCAGGGCTGAGGACAACTGTATATGACTCGGCAGTTATCAAATATGCCTGGTAAGGAATTATGGAAAGAGTATGTTAAATTATAAAATCCCCAATCTTCACTTAAATATTGATATGGAATTCATTAACAAGAGGAACACTAAAGCTTTTTAAAATTGGAAATACCAAATATTTTGATGATGTCAGATCAATTAGAAGGTAATATATTAAGTTATAATGTTCAGAGAACTTCAACAGTGAACATAGGACATTCACCTAAAAGTTTAGAAGGAGTTTGCTGTCTTGTTGAAGGGGTATTTGATTATAATGTTCACTGATTATTCCCTTGGATCTTATTTTTTAAGCCTCATATGTAAAATTAAGCTGTGAGGTCAGTTTATGATCTGTTTCTCAGCATTTTAACAGTTTTTATATAAAATTTGTAAGAAATACGGTTCTTCATTACTGATGCCTAATGTGATATGCAAATAAGGTGTCATCAAATGGCTCACCCACTTATACGGCATGAAACAAATGGAAACTTTTTGTTTAATTGTTTAAAATAATTTTAGTGACAAAAGTCTTTTAAATATGAATAGTAGAAATAGACATATTTAAAACTAGAAATCTGATTAGCCTATAACACTTAACTGCTTACAGGCCAAAGTGAAGAAAATAAGTGTAACTCCATTATATCAGTATTTACAGAATAGAAAAAAATTTCCATAAACATATAGAAACTCTTAGAGTAGTTAGCATTAAGTTTCAAAGTGGTAAGCCAGATGTATTTCCTGTACTATGAAGTATTATTTTTATCATAAAAAGAGAATATAGCTGTGGATGTAGTTCAGTGACATGACACCTGCCTGGAAAGCACAAGGTCCTGAGTTTGATTATCAGTACCAAACAAGAACAAAAAATATAATATATAAATTATATGCCCATTTAGCCCTCCTTTGGATAAATAGTTACAGAGTGTTCTGGCTCTTGAGAATAGGGTATATCTCTTAAACAAATTTAAAGCTATCTTCCAGCATCATTTCTTGTTTTGCTTTATAATAATATTTCTCATTGGTTCAGTATATAGAATATATTATACATTAACCTGACAAAACATAAACATTAAACATTAACCTGACAAAAATCTTTCCAGCATATGATTATATTCCTATGAAAATATATTCTTTTCTCATGAATTTACTCTTTAAAGTTTATAGGAAACAGGCATTTTTCTTATTAAAAGAGATGTTAAGAAACAATTTGCACAAGGTAGCTTATCAGTTGAAGATAGATAACTATTATGTATTAATCAAATTTTTTCTTAAAATTTTATTCTTATAAGTAAAAATGCTACAAGCCAGCATATGAATTTGCTCTTCATTGGAAAGATGATTATAGATGTGAACTCCATAACTTCTCAATAAAGTTTTCAGCAGACAATGAAGAAATATTAATTATATTCAGATTAAGTACTTTAATGCTTTAATACCAGCTGTATGTGAAGTGTGATATATATTTATTAGATTGTTTAGTGCCTAAGTTTCTTTAAACATATGTAAACCTTTCTCCATATAGTTGCAAAAAGATGTACTGAATATATTCCATTAAAAAATTAATTCACCATTCTGATTACTTTTTACACTTTACTTTTGTAATTCTCATCTTTGCTTATTGCATATAATTTTTCACTCCTCAGATGTTACTTGCCTTGAGATAGAAAAGAGATATTGTTTTATATTTGAAGAATTTGAAATTTTATACCTGTGTAACTATGTGAAAATTCTTCATCAAAACTTAAAAAGTGTACATATTTATGAGGTACAGTATAAAATTTCAATCCATATTTGCAATGAAAACTTTTCAAATCCACAAAAGGAACATTCTATCTCCATGTCATTACTTTGGAGCCTTTGACTTCTACTCTTGGTGTTTATAAAATTATAATAGCTTAATGTGAAAGGCAGCAGCACTTATCAAATAGGAAAGTATCTTTTGATATATACAGATAGAAAAATGGTTACTCAAGAAGGAAGAGAAAACTAAATATCTGCTTCAGAACAATCTTCAGAGAGGCTAAAGACCAAATGTGAAAGCATAGAATTTGAAAGTAAAACTTTCAAATAACTTTTATATTTTGTAAAGCAAATGTTTCTTAAATAATATACATTTTACTATAAAAATTGAAAAATTTAAGTTGAATTTTTAAATATTTTTAAAGGCATTAAAGTAAAATACAAAGCCATCCTGTACAAGATAGATCAACAACTGATAGCATTAATATATACATTAATATATACACTAATATATACATTAATATATACATGTAACATATGCATACACATATATACATATACATTATTAAAATAATTTATAAAAGCAAGAAATTTTTAAAAACTTAGCAGAATAAATGAGCAGGCAAAGCATAATTTTTAACTTTATTGCATTGTCTACATGAACATTAAACCACTTATTTGTATTACACTGGCAAAATTTTGACCTGATAAGATCAAGAGGTAGAGATAATGCAATTCATATCTAGTTAGATATCTAGTTGATTTACAAGTGAAATGTTTCAATGCTTGTATGAAGTTGATTATTGTCTATTCCGTGACATGGGGATTCTGGTTATATACGAGGTATTCTCCAGCATCAGCAAAATGAAAGACCTCAGCAAGGCCATATCATTAATATTCACAACAGCAAAAGCTTGGACAAAATGAAAGGCTCATCACTGAGTCCAACATCCAAGGAACACATTGGGATGGCACATTTAGATGGTGCTACAGCACACAACAATCAAAGATGAATCCAAGATTCCAGCCTTGAAGGGCTGTGCAGACAGCGGAGCCAGTTGGTGTATGCATCTTCTATTCCTGTGTGCTGTGTCTACAGTGCATTGCGGAGGACTGATGAGACAGTTTTCAGGCTTACAAGTTATGAATCACTCTGAAAGTTTATGAGTCATACAAATTTTTTAAACTTGGTGCACGACATTTGTTCTTAATTAGCAGACTTTATTTTTAGAGCAGTTTTAGGTCCAGAGCAAAATTAAGTAGAAAGTACAGAAAGGTCCACTTCAGACTCCTGTGCTATACACAGCTCACTCCACAGTCAGAACAGTTTGTCTCTTCACTTATAGAAGGACATGTTCATTACTTTCAAATTCTGACAGTTATGAGTAAAACTGATAAAAAAAAAAAAACCCTCTAAACATAGGATTTTTTAAAGCAAAATAGAATGCCTTTATTGTGGGCGCAGAGAAGACCACAGTAGGAAAGAGAGACATAGAACTTCTGATGTCCTGACATGGGGTCAAAGGTTAAATAGGCTGAGGCTGGAGGTGGGGTTTAGGAGGCAGGCCATGTGACATGGCAGACCAGGATTGGGTGGGAGTGTGGGAAAAGGAAATAGGATATTACAAAAAGGGAAGTAGCAAGTCATAATTTGACTCAGAGAAAGAAGAGTGGGGCTTAACACATGACCTCTAGTGGCCAGTGCCATATTGGCTTGGTGTCTTATTGGCTCAGCAACACAGCAGATGACTCAACTGCAATATTGGCTGGATGCCAAGGTGAATAGGAAGGAATTACAGTGAGGTGAGAAACCCATCATTCCCATCTTTTGGTTATCAGGGGCGACAACTCCTTTTAGACTGCTTCCTAAACATGGGATTTGTGGACAAGTATTTTTCAGATCATTTGGGTAGATAGCAAGTAACCCATGCTTGCTGAATTGTATGAAAAGACCGTGTTTAGTTTTTCCAGAAAAATATGCCAAAATATGTTTCAAAGTCACCTCTCCTGAAGCAGGGAAACACAGTCAATGTTGTTCCACAAGCTCATCAGCATTTGTTGGTCTTAAGTGTTTCCAGGTTTGTCCATTCTAATATTTGGGTAGTGATATATCATTACTGTTTTAAGTTCTATTTTCCTAAAGGCATAGTATGTAAGATTTCAAGTATGGTAAATATTAAAATTTTTTAAAAATTACAGAAAAACATTGCTATTAATACACCTCCAGATACTCCCTCAGATTTCTACACACGTATCCCATCCCTCTTGCATCTTTCTGAAGCGGTTCCAGGAGCCTCTTTCTCATGTTTCCTTAACTGTGCTGTTGGACTGCCTTGACATCATGAATTAGTTCAAGACATGTAACTTTTATGGTCATTTGACTTTGGGGTAAAGGCAGAAGTCTTGCAGTGCCAGACCTGGAGAATAAGATAGACCAGGGCACTCTGAACTTTCCGTGAGCTCGCCTTTCCTTCAGAGGGCTCTGGGCAGCAGCATCTGTGTCATTGGCCTTTTAAAAATAATTAAATCACACATCATTAAGACATGAAAGGGGACTTTGAGGACTGCTTCAAAAAGTGTCAAGAAAGATGGAGTATGTGTATGCGAAGTGCGAGGCATGCTGGTTTGTTTTTGTGTGTGCACTTTTTTTTTTTTGCTTTTCTTCTGTTTGTCCTGAGACAGGGTCTTATCATGTAATATAGACAAGCTTTAAACTCACTCTGTAGTCCAGGCTGGCCTTACTGCCTCAGCTTTCCGAGTGCTGAGATTACAGGCAGGCACCAGCATGCCTGGCTTGAGAGCTAAAGCAGTACTATGAAGGGGATTAATGGTAATGTGTCTTTTAATAAAATATTTTGTAAGTTTAAGACCTCACTGTACATTTCAACTATATCTCCAATGTCCAACGTACATTCCCCTATGTTTCTTGCCATCAGTGTATCTTCTTTGGTGAGGTCTTTGTTCAGTTATCTTGGTCATTGTTAAATTTGCTTTTGTAAGTTTTTTTAATTTTATGAACTTTTTTATATTTTAGATAACAATTCTTTGACAGATTTTTTTTTTCCATTCTGTTGCCTTGTTTCTCAATAGCAATGCCTTTCCCACAGCAGAAGTTGTTAATTTTCAGGAAGTCCAGCTTTTAACCTACTTAGTTCATGGATTATATCTTTGATGTTATAGCCACAAAAGCATTGGCAAACTCAAGTTCACTTAGATTTTCTCCTGTGTTGTCTTCTAGGAGTTTTATACTGCTGTATTTTAACTTTATGCTTAAGACTTAATTTGAGTTAATGTTTGCAAAGGAATTAACAGCTCTGCCGAGGTTGTATTATTTATATTTATATGCTTACTTTTATTTGTGACTGTCACACTGTTCCATTGCCATCTACGCAAAAGAGAACCATTTCTCCATTTTATTGGTTTACTCTTTGGTCACAGATCTGTACTCCATACTTGTGTGGGTTGATACGTTACCTTTTTCCTGTTTTTATGTTCCTCTTACTATTTGCATAATCATTTTAATAATATAAAATATTCCTGGCACTTTCAGTGCTTTGGTATTCTGAGGTCATTGACAGAATTCAGAGCCTAATTGTTGAAGAACAGTACTGATGCTAGAGGCAGTACATGGGCACCCACAAAGGAGAGCACCTGGCATCTCCCTTCCAAATTTACATTAAAAAGATCCTTCGACGTGTTCACTTTTTCCTTTTTCTCATCTGAGTTGGCAAAACCTTCTTACAGCCTTTTTCTTCACTGAAACGTTTGGTAATTGAATTGTCTGTGAATTCAGCTTACTATTACTTTCTTTCTTGCTTTGTTTCTTCTCCTGGTACTGGCCATTGAATCAAAGGCCTGAGCAACTTTCCTATTCCATTTTCTACACTTTTTTTACTTTGACACAGGTTCTTGTGTAGTTATTCAGGCAGAGCTTAAACTTGTGGTTTTCCTGACTCGGCCCTGCAGAGCTTGCTCACCATCTCTGTGGTTGGTTTATCTTACATTTTCATTGGTAAGAGGTCAGACAATGACCCAGATTATACAAATCACAGGAAAATTGTGGAATAGGGTCGTCTTGAAAGTGTGTGGTCTCATTGATAAGAGTATATCACACAGTGTGGAAAGTAAATGTCTTGATCTTAATAATACCAGAGATAATGAGCACAGGTAGTCCCATCCGTTCAGGGAGTCCTGCATACAGCTCCCATCACTGTTGTTCAGCTCAGCAGAGCTTCCCTCTTATTACTGTAGAAAAAGACAAAGGTCATTTTCCAATGTAAAGCTTTCTTTATTTGCTGTACTAAAGAGTTAAAAACAAATCAAACCAAAGCCATAGATCATTAGGCCATTGTTTGCCTTTGCCTTCTCTTTCATTATTATTCTTTAATTTGTAAATGCATTTGTTTCTCTTAAGAATTCTTCACTCTGGAAAATAACCTGACGTTCATTCCTACCACAGTGGCTGTCTTCAAGGAATAGTTTCTTGTGCAAAGCAGATGTTAGATTTAAAACTAGATTCAGGAGGACTGTCATAGAGTTCAATCTGAAGCCTTGTAGTCAGTAAGAGAAACCTGTGCCTTGGCACTTACTTTTTCTGAAATTTAGTTTTATTATCCACGGATGGATAGTACCAGATTTTATTAAATTATAGGATTTTAGTATCAATCAATAATGTTTTTAAAATTGAGGAAATGTACAATATTCTTTGCGTTCTAATGTGAGATTCATTAAAACTATTAATGATCTCATAGGATTGTTGGGAGGGATAGCATATGTAAATACAGCTACGGGCCCTGCTTTGCATGCAAGGAATCCTAACATATGTAGATACTATCAAAATGCATTCACTAGTACACAATTTAATATTCTTTCCCTTATCCCAAGTTACTTCTTATCAGATAATATCTTTTCTTTCTTTACAGATCAAGATTGTCTGTAAGTCTGTTGTGTAACCTTCATTTTAATGTTAAATCTCCCCCAAATGGTGATTAATTTGCTTTTTTTATCCTAGTCCCTGTCATTACCATCCTAGTTTAAAACACACATATGTTTCCTTCTTTTTATTTTGAATTTTATAACACCTTATATTTGGTATACTTTTTTCCACTGCTTATTTTTTTTCCAAAGATTGAGATAAAATATCATGTCAGTCATTATTGGGTCCAGTGGTGAAGTTTTAACACTGAAATGAATATTCACTACTCAGGTGAGTGCATGGGAGAAATCCAGCCTGCTCTCTTTCGGTCCGGATGAGGGCCTGCTGCACTCCTAAGGAAAGAATCCTTTTTTCCCATGCAGAGCACGTGATGTAAGCAGCGGCAAAATTTCGCCGCATGGGAAGATGCCCTGTCCAGATCTGACACTTACCAAAATCGGACCAAAAATGCTTATAAGGAACTCTAGATGCCATGTTACGTTTACTGAAAAATCTTTCATAGTTTCCCGTTCTAGTTATTATAAATTTACGAATTTACTATGGCTAGTAAGGCCTTGAACCGATTATATCTTTGACCCAAACTTATCTCAGGCCTCTTTCTATCTCATTCCCTCCAGACAAACTCACTGTTTTTCTATTATTATAAGAACATTCCTCAGACCATATCTAACTCCGATGAATTCTCTCAAGCACAAGTTAAATATTAATCCCAATAGGTTTTCTTTTTCATTTTCCAGAATAAATTAAATCTCACTTCTAGGAACCTAGATTTTTAAGCATCTATTACTGTTCCAGCGTGTCTTTCTTTCTGTCGTATTAGCTGTCTTTCTTACCAGACCATGCACTTAAAGAGAGCAGTGCCTTTCTTCAACTCATCGATACATGTTTATCAAGTTAATATTTTTGAATGAATAAATGCATGACAAATACATGAATTGCATAATATTTTTAGTTCATGCTAGAATTCATTATTTTGCTAGTTTGCTATTTTAGGAGTCTTGTTATGAATCTAAGTATTGAAAATGACATTAAAATTGTATTGCCGCAAGCAGCGTGGTTACTTGGTTGCCTACCAGTGTTGCTTTTACAGACCACTATGGCCTTCAGGCATTTAAGGGAGATTTACAGGGGCCTTAAGTCATTTCCTCATGGCATTCTTGGCAGGAAAATGTGTGCTGCCAGAACCGCTTCCCCAGAGTGTCTGTACAGTCAGTGAGCACGAGGCAGCTGCAAGGGTGGTAAACAGTGCATGGTCCTTGTAACCTGCCTGTGGTATTGCTGTCTCTCTGCCAGCCTCCCTAACAATGTCAAGCCAGAGCTTTGTGTGCTCGGTTTGCCCTTCATAACACCCTTGGGCAGACAAAATAAAATAATCAATAAGGATGATAAATACAGTGAAAATGATTCAAGGGATAAAGCAAGTAAAATGCTCAATGTCCGTTATGAGGCACATTAAATAACATTCCACAAGTTTCTGTCTAGGGAAATGGTTATGTGTTAAATTTGTTATATTTTCACAGAACATTTATTTTCTTTTCCTATTCCTTCCTAACTCTACTCATTTTCTTGCTAGTTTTCTATTTTAGAGGGCTTCTATTAGTTTTTCTTTTCACTTTCCTAACAAGTTTCTTCTCTTTTCTTCACTATTTTGTCTTTTCAAAATGCATTCCTTATATAATTTGTTTTTAAAAAATTTTCCTTTTGCTTTTATGAAAGGGCACCTCACATGCAAATCTAAGTATATGACAAAAGATCAAGGTTGCACTGATATCTGTTAAACAGGAATCTAGAATTGTTCAATGTCCCAATTTCTTTTCTTTTCTTTTTTTTTTTGTGGACCTTGAGTTAAATCTACTAGACATAAAGACATCTGAGGAGCACAAGTTAAAAATAATGTCCAGCGCCAAAAACATCTCAAGGTGAAATAAAGAAACGGAAAAGGATCTATCTCCTAGAACCTCTGATGTTTACAGCGGTCAGGCTGCCACCTACTTGCTTTTGAATTTTTTATTGCCATTTTAATTTTGCAGATTAATTTTACAGATCAGGCTTTTCCATTTCACCCTCACACACACAAATAGCGATTGCTGACAGTAATGTCATCTTCAAACAAGAAGGGCACAAATGAGACAATTTTTAAAAATTAATTTATTTGTACTTTCTGTGGGATGGTTGTATTATGAATGTTACAATTTAATGTCTACTATATAAAAGTTAGATTATTTATTTTACCAGAATGAATTTCTTTTGCTAAATTTGACCTGTACTAAAAGTATCTTAATAGGATGCTTTTCAAAGTGGCAGCTGCTACCAGGAATTAAGTCCGATATATATTATATAATAGTTGTTTTGAAACAGTAGACTACTGACTCAAAATTATCTTTGGCAATCACGTTCCAAGTGTAACCCATGTTATGTGCCACTTTCTCTGACTGTATGAGGAAAACTAATACCATTCTTGGAAGGACAGATTTACTCAGGGAATTCACATTCAGAGATTAAAGAAAGCAATGAAAATCTGTATAATATCTAAAATTTTCAGTGCTGAAAATAAAAGTCTCTCTCTCTCTCTCTCTCTCTCTCTCTCTATATATATATATATATATAATGAATTGTCAGATTTTCAGTCTTGCTTTGCAGAACTGCTATGGTGAAAAAAAGAAAGTGAAAAGCTCATTTCATGAAAGTGATTACTCAGAACTGAAATTATTTTTACTCACATTCGGTAAAAAATTCCCCTTAGGAGCATCTCATTTGCGGGGGAGCTGGGAAGGAGAAAGGAACATCATGAACTTCAAAGTAATTTTGGCTTCCATGTCTGTGTAAGAGAAATTGTTAAATGCATTATTTTGTACAAGCAAAAAATATAGCACAGGGAAGATTCACTGAGTCATTATGAGACACTATGTACTTTTTCATTTTGTTAATCACTAAAGCCAAAGATGTGAATAAGCTAACATACTTGTCCTTGTAGAGGTCACTGCTAGTAGGAGAAAACTGATGTATTAAGAAAGAAGCACTAAGTGTGAAGAAATGTCACACTGAGATGTCCTGTGCCCAGAGTCATGAAGAGATTGGATTTAAAGAAATAAGTTTTGTTTTTTTGAAGATACAACATTAGATTCCATTTTGGAAGAAGAACTGGGATTTTCATGGCTCAAAAGGAAGTCAAGAGGAAGGGCATGCCCCCACAGAGCACCAGAGAGATGACTCAACAGGGAACTGGAGCATTACTCATTCTAAATGTGTTTATTTCCTGGAGATTGAAACTTAGATCACAAGAATGAGCTCTGCCAGGAAATGTATTCTTGAAATACGTGAAACTTTTGTTTAAATAATATATTATCCCATCAGGATTATAAAAATATAACTTTCTATGTTCTTTAAATATAGGGACATCATGAACAATGTGGAAACTGTAAGCTTTGAGGGCAGGTGAATTTGAGCTGAGATACTATCTAGATCACTTATAAGGTCAGTTATTTTTCTTATGGACCTTAGTTATTGAGCTAAATTTGCACACAGATAAAGCGGTAATAATAGCATTCCTTCACAGGGATTACTACAGAGTGAAGAAAACCTCCAGACCAACCTTGGGGGCATAAAACAAAAGTACCAAGACATGCCAGTGTGTAACTCTGCTCTTCCCCCTGGTTTATCATTTCTACGGGCATACCTATGGCTTTACAACTTCTCAATAAAGATTTAAATTTAATTAAATGTAGATTTATTTTCTTGTTTTTACTAAGGCTACTTTTAGTTATCACTTTTGTTTTGTACTAAATACATTATTTTATCTCTTTTACTTGAATTCATGTTTATATGTTAAAGATGTAGTAGATAGAGCACGCAAGAAAGGAAGATTAAAATCTAGAATTTCGAAAGTTAGAGGAATGGTCTCCCTGATTTTCAGTCCAAGCTATCTCAGTCTACATTTTCCAGCCTCAGCTATTATACGCCCTTCTGAGCTTTTCATTACAGGTTATTTCTGGATGCTCTTTAAAGGAGCTACGAACAAAACTAAGCAGTGTAGCAAATGTTGGTGTACATAATTAATATTTTTATTGATCTGAAGGCATTTTAAATGTTAACTCAGAGGAAAGAAATGCCTTCGGATGGATCTTACTAAATATACTATAGAAAAATATTATGATATGAAAAAACGTTGGTTTGAAATTCTGTATGGTATTTATTGTTTTATTCCTCTCTTTAAAACAAAAAATGATCTTGTGAAATATGACTTTCTAGATGAAGACTTCAGAATTTTATTTCATTTTTCATTTTAATGAAAGAAATGGCAGCAATAATAGCAGTAGCAGTAACTGAGTATCTATTTTGTGTGTGTTCCACCGTATTTAACATTATAAAATTGGCAGGGTGGCTCTCATTATTGCTATTTTTTCTTTCAAAGAGAGTAAAAAAAATAACAACATAGCTGTGACATAGACAAAAACAAAACAAAGCAAAAACAATAAAAATGATACAAGGTTTCCCTATTTGTTAAGGAAATGAAATGTGAGATTTTGAGGCTTCACAGAGAGTAAAGAGTCTAACATTTAGTTCTATGAATAGGAGTCTTAGGAAAATAATACAATCTTCCTTGCTTTTGCTGTCCTAGCAGAATGACTGGGTCTTATATAATTTTATCTGCCAGAGATTAGATTTGAGATAATATAAACTACACACCTTTTAGAACTATTAGTCAACTCAAACTTGGTTAAGTGTAATTATTAGTTTGTATTAATGAGACAATTTATGTCAAGAATATTTAAAGGAATAATCCAAAGTGATACAGGCAATATGTAAACTCTAGCCACATTTTGGACATAGACATTTGCAGATGTAACAGATGTTGCTGGACAAAATTAATGTGCACATCATATTAGATTCTCCCTGCTAGTTCAGTATACATCACACTCAGTATTTATTTAATCCTTACCAACTGGATGCAAAAATAAAAGAAAAAAGGAGGGAGGAAGGGAAGGAGGGAAGGAGTAGTGGGGTAGGGAGGGAAGAGAAAGAAAAAATTCAGAAAAGCTTAAATGATACTTTAAGTTTCTGGACTCTTTTAATCAATGCTCTACAATTCTCATATGAGAATGGTCTGATAGGGGCTGGGGATATAGCTCAGTTGAATAAGCGCCTGCCTAGTGAGCGCAGGGTCCTGAGTTTGATCCCCAGTACCGAAAAAAAAAAAAAAAAAGAGAATGGTCAGATAATTTTTGTATAGAATAAAACTAGACAATACTTCCAGGAAGATGGGGACCAGGTAAACTGCAGAGAAAGATCCTCCCAAAAGATTGCCACCCAGACACTGGAATATAGCAACATGAGAAAGACAGGAAGCAGAGAAATGTGTACCCTGAACCCAGGAAGGATCTGAAATGAGAAGTGAAGCCCTCAGAAAGAGTAAACAAGATCTCTCCTGGAGGAAAGGCTTGGAGGAAAGCCATGGAGCACTTGGAAGAAGAGGAGACAGAGAAGGAGGGAGTCACCACTCCAAACACTCCCTCAGCCCTTTCCCTCATTCTGGCACTCACAGCTTCGGCTTCGGAAGCCTGTGCTCACAGGAGCCTCCTGGCTTGGCCAGGGGAAAGTGGAGTTCCAAGAGCTGGTCCAGGACCAGAGGGGAGAAGGCACAGCCTGGAAAAGAGGCAGCAGTGGTTGGGAGGTGTGGTCGAACACAGTGTGAGGATGACAAGTTACAACAGCCGGAAGGCACAATCCTCACTCTGCAGCAACCTTTCTAATCAGTGCTGGGAGGCAATATGGAGTCAAAACAAACAGTACACAGCCCACCACACCCAGCTCTACACCTGCCCTGAGACTGTGGCCTCCTGCCTCTTCACTGTGTGAGCAACTACCAGAAGAGAGCAGCAGAGAGCAGTGGCAGTGACCCCAGCAATTCCTAGGAATCCAGCCAAAGGACAAACAGGAACTAGAGAGCAACAGTAAGAGAGAGCTGCAGATGGAGACAGATCACATGGCCCCACGCCTTTCTCACTCCAACACCAAGCAGGAAGCACGAGCTGAGTTACCAGGCTTCAGTTCCCACTCTGAACTTCCTTTCTGAGCACCTTGAGTCTTGGTGGCCTGAGCACTCAACATGTGTCCCTGACAGCAAAGGGCTGAGTCCACAGGCATCAGGCACTTACCCTAACTACTAATATGAGCACCAAGAGGGACTTCATGCTGCTTGTATATATGAACCTTGTATGAACCCGTAGCAACAAATTACATGAAAAGCAGCAGTGTGGGAGTCTGAGAAACAACAACGTACTTTACATAGCAGACACGAGAAAATCCTCCAATTCTCTTCTAGAACTAATAACTAAACTTAGTACACACCCTGGACTTCCACAGTGGGCACAGGTGGGGGAGACCTCACACCACTTGTGCCCAGCATTGTAAGTGTACCCAATGCCCAGCTGCAAGGGGCAGGGAATAGCAACACTGGAGATTGAGAGGTGGGAGGAGGTGAAGACCTGGAACTAGGCTGCAGACCCGTTTCTCTAGCTGGGTGGGGATAGCCTCCAAAGAATCAAAGGTGGCCTGCAGGGAGACACTATTGGCCTATAAGTGGGCCCTGGGGGCCTTGACTGGGAGCTCAGTAGCATGAGGGGGGAGGGGGTCCCTCCAGGCTGCAAGAGAACCCTGAAGACCTGGACCAGGCCTCTGGCAGTGTGGTGACGGGGCAGAGCCCTGTGAACTCCATTGGGCCCCCGACAGGGGGGCGACAAGGCAGAGCCCGGTGGTCCACTGAGGGTGATCCCATGGACTCGACAGGCCCCCAGCAGCACAGTGATGGGGTGGAGCCCCATTCGCTGGGAGCAAACCTGTGGACTCCACTGTGCCCCTGGCAGAGCCTCACCAGGGCAGATCTTGGAGGTCTGCTTGGGCGACCCTAAGAATTCGACTGGGCCTCTGGACGCGCTGTATAGAGGCAAAGCCAGGCAGTTCACTGGGTAACCTCGCCGACTTGACTGGACCCCCAGTGGTCTTGAGGGCTTATCAGTGGGGGCTTGACCATAGTGAACCTGGTTCCCTGCCTGTCTACTGTCTTTGAGTATGGGTCCTTTTTCCACCTCCTGCCATAGCAATTTATGTACACCCATATTTGTTACAGCATGATTTGAATCAGCCATGTCTCTTCCCAATGTGAGAGCCTGAGGGAGTAAATAAACCCAAAAGTATAGTTATCAGAGGGAAGACAACTGATTGGGTGATAGAACAATGGAGATGAGGGTGGAGAAAATTGATTAATTTAATGAGCCTTCATCTGTATACCTGAGAAACAAATGTGAAGATAACATTATGTAATACAGCATCCAGTGTTAATTCCCTACTGTCTTCTCTATAATTTGATATTTCCTTTATTGTTTTTGTGTTAACTAATGCGAGGATAACATTATGTAAGACAGCATCCAGTGCTAATTCCCTACTATCTTCTCTATAATTTTCTATGTCCTGTATTGTTTTTGTGTTATTCTGGTTTATATGTCTCCATTCTTTTGTCTTTAAAATAAAAATTTAAAAAAAAACAAAAGAAGAAAAAGAATTGGCACACTTTGAGAGTAGCTGTGCAAATAAGTAGATGAAATTAATGGTAAATTGATATTTAGAGGAGTTTACTTTGCAAGTTTTGTGTTTGTTTTTGGAGAGTTTTAGGAAAGGGCTTTTTTCAGAGACTATTTAAGCATGATCAGATCATTCTGGTATTCTCCAAATCAACATCTTCTGTTGTATTTCTGTGCCATCATCCTCTGTTTCTTGACAACTGTGTAGTTCTGCAGTCAGCTTATTATTATATGCCCTCTAAATTGATACTTGTAGGTAAGTATGAACTCCATAAATCGCAAAATGGGCATGGTGAAGAAACAGGAAATTAAGACCTCTGAATTATAGTCACGTGTGATATTTCACTGGGCACCAGAGTCTTATCAGGGTACAAGTAATGGACCTGACAAATTCCTGTAGCCTGTCGAACATTCAAGAAAACTTGTGAGGAAGAGTTCGGCGGGAGCCTGTGCTGGATTCAATATGATACCTAAAATTTGAGCACATGAAGCCCAATCCCAAAAGATTTTCATTAATGCAGATGCATTTTCCTGGTGCATTATTGGCTTCCACACATATTTATTATATAAAATAGGTACAAATCAAATGTACCAGCATAGCAATATATCTGAAAGAACTGGTAATGCCACATCAAAAGTGCAAAACAGGTTCTTCAGGAGGAATTTCAGAAGATCATACTGGACAGTGTGAGCTGGCAGCCCCATGGATATTATTGCCTCTGAAGAACTTTCAGTCTTCACTAAGGACTGGTATTAAGGACCCTGCTCCTGCTTAGGCAGAGGATAATCCATTTGCCTATGACCTTGCTTGTAACACACAAAAAACTTTAAAGCTAGGAAAAAGTTTTAAAACTAGAGAGATTATACAATAAAGACAGAAAGTATTTTATACCACTGTGTAATGTGTTTGGATTTCAAGCTAAATATTATTACAAGCCAAACAAAAGAATTAACCATCCATTTGGAACATTTAGCTATAAAATAAACATCTGAAAGTTTATAAACCAAAACAATTACAGTAAACCAAGACTAACATATTATTAAATATTTTTATGAGCCTCCTGCAACCTAAGGATGCAGTGTTTTTAATATATACAGTACAGTGCAATCACATCTTAGCACTCTATGCTCCCAATTCCTTCACTCATCCAAAGCAACTTTCAATCCTGCAAGCTTCATTTATGTAAACATGCTACACATTTGTACCACTTTTATCATATACACTGTATTATGCTGCATATTTTCTATATTTAAGTAAGCAAACAATTAAATATGCAAATAATCGTGCTACAGTTGCCTACAGTGTTCAGTACAAGCTTCATAGGGCTGTGTCCTAGGAGCAACAGTCTGTCCCATTCAGCCTGCCCGCCTGCCTGACAGCATCTGCATTTATGCAAGTGCTCTCTATTTCAGAGGACAAAAGAATTGCCTAAGTTTATATCCCTAAGGGCAAATCCCCAACATTGAGTGGTGTATGACTCTATGTATCAGACATAACAAGGTGTAAGGGACAGAAAAACTGAAGAAAATCAAATTATGCTACAATTAGCAGATAAATTATAGACATTATAATAAACTGGTTTATAAACCTGTGATGTCCACAGTAATAAGTAATTGGAATAGAAGAGATACTAATTGGGTAGGTGTGCATAATGCAGTTACCTGTGATACAAAAGATAAAGGTAGCATATTTAGAAATTACTAAAGATATTTTAGATATCTTTAAGCTCCATTTTGAGTATAAACTTCTACTACAATTAAGGACACCATTTTGTCGTCTGTTAACCTGTGAAACTCAGCTGTATATGAAAGCTAAAGGTTCTGTTTTTTTAGCTTACTTTGGTTTTTCTGATGGTAGTAAATTTAATGCAACTGATTTTCTGCTCCAGTTTCTTTAAATACTTGTTCTGTAAGCAGAAAATATAACGCACTAACTTAAAGATGATTCTATTTTGGCTCTGCCTTTCAAGTCACCATACTGAATTTTACTTAATCTCGGGTAGTGTTTGCAAACTACATCATTCAAAAGTATTTGTACTTTTATAAACCTAAATGTGTTAATTAAATTGAATTCATTTTCATACTATGTAATTTCAGATATCATACATGAATGCAACTCTCAAAAAGTATAGTGTAGAAAAGCAATTTTCTCTTGCCCAGGTCTGATTTATTTCTTATGAGCTTTTAAGATTTGAAAAGCAATTAAAATGAAAGTGTAGGTGTTTAGGCACAAACATGAACATGAAGAAATAAATGCATGCTTACAGGACAAGCACAATTGAAAATTCATTGGTGTAATATTGTTTATCTCTTGAGGAAATATATGTAATATAATATGCTGTTTCATATAAATATTATTACATGATTAAACACTTTAATTGTTGATTCATTTCCTTTAAAATATGATAATGTAAGTCAAACTCAGTTAAAATCAAAAGATGTTATCATTCATTCAATAACAACTACAGTGGGCTGGGCATGTAGCTCAACAGCATAGCACCTGCCCAGCAAGTATGAACTCATGAGTCCAATTTTTGGTACCAAAACTAAACAAAACAAAACAAAAATAACAACTATATGACAAAGTACCTTTCCAACATATAAGACATTCTTTAACTTTATAGTCCCTCACAGATACAAATGTGGATATAGGCATAAAGTCGACAGCTATTTATAACTCTCCACGCCCAATGTTTAGTATTAGGAATGTTATTAAGCATAAGAACATAATATTTTTTGATCATATGCAATTTATAATCTGAGAAATTATCTTCCTCTGAAAAGTTCCCGTCATCATGGTGAGGTTAAATGAAAAGACAAACTGAACATACTCAAAAGTATGAAACATTTAGCTATAAAATAAGATCATTATTATGATTTCCTTTAGGAAGCCTAAGTGGTAGAGCGTATATTTCCTTTTTTTTAATTTTTTTTTATTTATTTTAAAAACATAAAAGTACAAAAACATATTGACAAACAGACACCAATTATCATAAAAAATAGTACAATCACAACTAATCTATAGACAAGGTGATATGGTCTCAACATGTACCTGTCCAAATTCAAAGACCCAATCCAGAAATGGGCATCTGAGATGAATACACAATTCTCAGACAAAGAAATACAAATGGCAAATAAATACATGAGAAAATGTTCCACATTCTTAGTCATTCGAGAAATGCAAATAAAAACAACATCGAGATTTCATCTCACCCCAGTAAGACTGGCCAGTATGAAAAAGTCATCCAATA
>PVLD010004146.1:0-35807 GCA_004027595.1 Dinomys branickii | reverse complement strand
CTCTTAGCTAACATAACTGCATTTGTTGTGATGAAAACAAAATTCTTTTTACTGGCAGTTTACACAATAGCGTACTGCAACAGGCCATTGACTACAACATGGGCAAGACTAATATGAAATTTCCCTTTCATGATTCTATTGAAATATTATTAGTAATTTAAGGAACATTTGGAAATCTTAGTTACAAGGCTTAGGTGAACAGATTTAAAGCACTAAACCCTTCTGCTTATGCTTCAGAGGGTTAAATCCACAGTAGCACTGTACTGTATTAAATACTTTGAGATATACATTGTACATGCCGTTCTTAATAAATGTATGATACATTCTAAATATTATTTGTCCATATAATTTATATATTTCTCTTTATTATGTATCATGATGCACATAAAAAACAAAGATACTGCATTTATTATGCAAATATTATGAGATAATATTTGATGTTTTCATTTAAATTCACTTCAGCCAACATAACTCAAGCAAAAAGTGCACACAGATCTCCAAAGACTCTTTTATAAGATGAAAATTCTTTAGCCCACTTCTTAAAATTTCTTATCCAGTAGTTTTGGAGGCTTTCCATTCATTGGCTTTTCTAGATCCCCTGACGTACTTATGAAGAGGCTACAGTTTGAGTGGCTGTACACTAGTTGAAAAATCCTCCACTAGATTAAAATTTGCCTAAAAGCCTGATCCACTGGTGTTTTTCTTCCCTCAGTTGTGTGCTTTATCAAATAAAAGCATTTCAGATGCAAGAATACTTACATCAAGGTTATGTACACAGCTATAAGGCCAAACCTGAGATTATCGATTAATGAGGTATGTCTTCTTGGGGGAAAAGAAAGACAAGCAGAGACAGCACATAGTAATTCTCCTTAAGTTTACACCTCTCTATCATTAGGCACAATAATTTTATCAGTGGCCATTATACTTGATTTATAGGCAGTGAAATGAATTTGTAAAGGATGTATACACTTTTCAAACTGAGAATTAATTCACACAACGGTGTTCAGTCACAGAAATAGTTTAGAAGCATTTCAGGTCTTTGGAATTTTGTTAGAAAGGCTTCCACATTACAGTTATAAGCAAGACTTCACCAAGCATTGTGAACAAATACAGTTAAGACAGCATCATAAAGATTACTGTATTAGCATGATTTACTTCTCGGTGTATCTGGAAGGTACGGATCACTGAATTGATGGCCCTCTTTTACCCTTTCCTTTGAAGCGATGAAAAACAGGAACTATGAGTTCTGAGTGTATAAAATCATCTTAGTGAAACATATTGCTCTATTCTAGCCTAATATGCCTTGTAATTCTATTAAAATAAGTAGCTAAAACAAAAACACTTATAATGGCAGCCAGATTGTACTGTTTTCAATTCCCCTTGATTATCTACCAAGTTTCTTTTGCAATGGATTTTGAAACTTTAAAAAACAAAACTGTATTATAACCCAGTAATGTTTCATTTAATGGGTGTCTAAGTGTTTCCATTTCCTAGAATTTCTGACAACCAGTGTGGAAAGTTTATAAAATTGAAATGATTTTAAGTGTAGTATCCACTCTAAAACCTGTTTAATGACACATTTAGACTGAAAAAATCAGGCCACTAATGGCTTTGAAAAGTATCTGAATGCTTTTTATTTTTAAAAATGGGATGGTTATTAGAAAAGCATGTAAATGTAAATGGAAAAAGGATATTATATAAAATGCATCTATAGTATCACAGTTCTGGATGGAATGCAATGGTATAATTTTATTTATTTACTTATTTATTTTTATTTTTTTGCGGTACTGGGGATTGAACTCAGGACCCTGCGCTTGCTAGGCAGGTGCTTATTCCACTGAGCTATATCCCCAGCCCCGCAATGGTATAATTTAATATTTACACCTATGGGAGGGAATTGTTCAGTATGCTTTGGAAAATGATCTAGTCCTTGTGAGACAGCCCATGACGAAATGTGTCTGAGCAAGGTCTGACTAGCTGGAGGCCCACATATGAGGACAGGGTTAGCAGTTTCCATTCCCAAAACCCTTGGTGAGTTGACTATCTCTCAGTGCCATAAAATTTTTATTTTTAGTTCATTAAATGATTTCAAAAACTTTTGAAAGAAAGCCACGTATTTTTCATATATAAAAGTTGAGCAGGTTAATGTATATGCTGTGTATCATTAACATACATGTTATTGCTAAGATATCCCAAATTTAGTGATGCTATGAGCCATGTTATATCATTTTTTCAATTTTTCCAAAACAAAGACGGAGGATTATCAAATTAGTTAAGATGACAGCAAGATCAGTCATTCCTGCTAAAATATTCCCATGCCAAAGGGCAGCGGAATTGTTATGGATAGAAGATAGATGGATAGATAGATAAAATGGAAGGGTGGCAATTTCACATACAAGTATCATTTCTTTTTTATTCAACTTTTAAAATTAACTTGATTATTTCCTATGTTATTTTCATTACCTCCTCTCTCCTCCCAGTATAGACTGAAAAATTCGTCAGGTTTGTAAATGGCACTATCCAGATGTTACAGCCATGGATTATTTAGGTCAAGTGATAATTTAAAGTCATCTGAAGGCTGCCATTGCTGTAGCGATCTTTCACTTACAGGTAAAGAGGTAGGATCACTGGTGATTTTATTTTCTTCATCTCTTACCTCTGTTTTTATTGAAACATCCTAGTTAATGTTTAGTCTTTACAAAATTATTTCACCATAAAAATATAGTATCATATATGAACTTATACATATTTCCTCCACCTCCAAGGAAAGTTCAGAGACAAATGTACACAGTTATAACCCTCCACAATAATCCAAGCATTGACTCAGACTATGCTCTCCATCTTAGGATCATTCTAGTAAACAAGAATTAGAAGAAGGTTTTCAGGGGATGTAGCTCAGGAAAATAACAGTTGCTGAGCATGTACAAAGCCTTGGATTTATCCACAGCATGTATGTACAAACCCCCTTGGCATGCATGAGTGCATGTGCGAGTGCGCACGCGCGCACACACACACACACACACACACACACACACACACAAAGATATTTTTGTCACCTAAAATATTGTATTGCATTTCAATTTTTTTCTCCAGAGCTTGTCCATCAGGGATAAGCATTATATGTGTTTAAATATATTTGAAAATTGTTACCATAGAGAAAAATGTCTAACTGTCCTCTTTTGTGACTCCTGTTGATTGCAGGATGCCACATGGCACAGGCCTGGGCGACACTCAAGCCACACACTGCTGACATCAAGGGAGAGCTGGTTTGTATAGTTCTGTCACTGCTGGAAATGTAAAGCCGGCCATTTTCTTTCTTGCTGTCCTAGAACCAGACCTAAGAGTGTGTGGATGCTCAGGAACATGCTTGCTGTTGCCCAGAAAACTAACCAAAGTGGACAAAATACTCTGTCATTCAATCACGAAGTGAGTGAAAGGAAGACATAATTTTCTGCAGGTGATTGGCTGAAGAAGCCAGTGTTTTCTAGGAAGGCTGAAAAAAATGAATGGAAACAAGAGTTCAGTTTTGATGACCATCAATGCAATGAATCTGCACTACAAGAATTCTGTTCTTAAAGCTGGAGAGAAACAGCAGTGTGAGGTAACTGAGACGGGACCTGGTGAGACTGACCTAACTGGCGGTCATGATACTGAGCGCCAGCGTGAAGTTCCTCATTCTATAATTTACTGAGTCTGGACACCTGTGCCTAGAAATTGAAACAGAATACATATAAACATTGTTAGAAGGTGTATGAATATTCAAGGGGTGATTTGTTTTAATATTAAGAGGTTTACAGTCACCAAACTGTGTTGCAGTCTAGCGATACCGTTAGATGAGAACATTTGCCTATCATCCGCAAGGAGCCGGGCTCAACACCCATATGTCAAAAATTTAGGAATAATAAGAAAACAATTGAGTTGAATTGAAAGAGAACTGAAATGAAATCAGAATCTCAATTACACATATGCATTCCTGAGCGTAGGGCTGGGGATATAGCTCAGTGGAATAAGCGCCTGCCTAGCAAGCACAGGGTCTTGAGTTCGATCCCCAGTACCGCAAAAAAAAAAAAAAAAAAAAAAAGGACAGTCTCCTGCCCATGAGGGCACGTGACAGGGATGTCCTCAATCCCATCACCTGAACGTAGAAGGATTATTCTCAATAATCATGGTGTGAAAATAACATAAATCCACTTCAGTAGTTCTATTAGTGAGGTATCAGTTGGTGCAAAAAAGTTTACACGATTTACAAAAGGAATGATTTACTTTGGATCAGTTTCAGAGGTCTAGTACTTGCTCAACCACGTGTATTACTTGTAGTCCTGTAGCAAGGCAGACCTTACAGAGTGGCATGGTGAGGAAACCTGGTCAGCCTCATTTCACAGAGACAGAGTGTGAGAGAGGGAGGGAGGAGAAGGAGGAGGAAGAGGAGGAGGAGGGAGGGGAGGAGGAGGAGCACGCTTGCTTACCATACACAGAGATCTGGGTTCAATCCCATTACCTCAAAAATTTAACATGGAAAAGAATTGAGCTGAATTCAAAGAGGATTGAAATGAAGTCTGAATTTGGAATACCTAACTTCACCCCAAATTAGGAGGAAAAAGAGTAGGAAAGGAAAAGAATGTATCATTCTAGAGCATTCTCATAGTGATTTTCTTTTCCTAAAGTATCAATACGTTAATCTCATCAAGACATCACAGTCTGAATATTTCTCTTAATCTGAAAACAACCAACCACCTTGTAACAAAGTCACAGACACTGAAATTCAGAGGATCTTTCCACGGCAGTGTTTGGATGTGTAAGAATAGCGTGGTTCATCAGAAAATGGAATATTATTTTGCCTCAAAAAACACATCTGTATATTTATAGAAGTAGGTATTCACTTGGAGATCATTACGTGAAAAGCTCCAACCAAAAAAATTACAGCATGATCACATTTGAACTTAGCATCTCCAACACTCAGGGTAAAAGAAGCAGAGGGTTTAACAACAGGTTACCAGGTGGAGTTTCAAAGGTGGGAAGATGTTTATGGACAGTGGTGATGCTTGTTTTATACAATATAGACAGATTCTAGGCACATCCTGGGACTGCATCAACTGTGATGGTATCCAGCACAGTGTTGAAATTGCTAAGAAAGTGGTTTTAGTATTTCCACCCCATATGCTAAAAGTAACTGTTAGATGATAGCATCAAATTAGAGAGACTGTGGTAAATATTTTCCAATGTAGACATACACTGAAATTATACTATTTGAATATGGACAATTTTAGTCTACCATTATACTTGAATGAAATGAAATAAAAATAGTCAAGCAAAATTTTTAAAAAAGTTACCATAATTTTGTCAATGTTTGACATCTGTGCATTTGATGCATCATTAGATACGATTCTGTACGGTAATAATCGCAGATCTCAAACTTAAATGTATTATAGTACAACCTTAATACACTGAGCAGCATTATTATTTTTTTCTGAAGGTACCTGTGATATTTTGATGTAAGAATCATTATAAAATGATCCTTTCCATCAAGCTACTCACTCCTATCTACCTGCCTATCCCCTCACCCTTTTCTCTTCCTTATTTTTAAACGTTTATCTTAAGGAGAAACGGAACGCCCCATAAGCACCCCGCTATACCATGTTTCGAGGCTACTATGCATTAATACATTACTACAGTTACTATATTGCAACATTGTTAATTTTAAAACTACATATTTTACAAACTTGCACTTTTTAATGTTTCTAATAAAATCACAGTAACCAACTATATTACACTTTACATTTATTTCAACTATAGGAAAAAATCTGAAAAGCTTAGAAGCTATTTTCAGTGTTTTACCATAACTGGTTTAGAAAACAAACTTTAAGAAGAATAGAAAAGGTAATTAAACATGTAAATTTAAAGGAATCTAATTTTTGTTGTTGATTTATTCATAAGCCTGAAGGCTTTAATCAAATACATTATTTAACAAAGGAACAAATAAAATTTCTGTTACTTTTGAATGACAATGCCCAGTGTAAGTACACGTTGTCTCAGAGTATTTGCTCCCAGAGGTAATCCTTTCCAGCTGAGAAGGGCACTAGGGAATTAGGACCTGAGTTCCTATTGGACTAAACACTTTATCTATTTTTTGCAGTATGTTTTATTTGTTGTGATCACTGTGACTGTTCAGATAACATGTCTCCCTTTTTATGCTCTGCTTAAACATCTAATGTGTCACCTTCTCCATAGAATGTCAGTGGCTGAGCAATCAGAAACGGAAGAATAAAAAATTTTAGACCATTGTGATATAGTATTAGTGACTGTTAAAGATTGTGTTTGAACTTAGTGATATAAATTCAGAGTAAGCGATAGAAGGTAGACGCTGCATTAGCTGGTGCTTATCTTGCCTAAGATTTACACACATGGGTGGTCAAGCTGAATGCTAATATCAACAGCAGCCTAAACCCAGGCTGAGGACACAGGAAGTGCTTAGGCTGGTACCATTAGATAAGAAAAAGAATGAGCAAAGCACAGAGGATGACATGTCATCTTTGTTCGTTCCTCAGCCAGTGTTTTCCGCTAATATTTTATGGAACTTAGAGAAAGACAATTTAGTATTTCCTGTAACACTTTGATTTCATGAGTCAGCTGCCATTATTGCAAAAGATAATCATGATCATTTTCTGTGCTCATAAATCTGGTGTCCTGGATCTTCAGTTTGAAAACTCAGAACAAACTGCCTCTGCCTGAATACTTCATTGCTAGAAAAAATATTCTGAAGGCATTAATGTAACATATGAGCAAACAAAACTCTTCCCTGTTCTTTCAAGGACAGTTAGAAAACATTTGCACTGAAAGCACGGAGAATGAAACACATCCCCCAGCTTAGCCTTATTTCCTTCAACTTCACCTGTCTTTTCTGTTTCTTTGCGTGTGCTTTCTGGGTTCTTTTGTTATCTATTGAAAAGGTCCACTTGAAAGCTTTTTCAACGACCAATGAGGGAAGAATGTGCAGATTTTTCACCATAGAACAATGAAGATATTATTCAAAATGATATGTAACAATAGGATTACTCTGATAAGTAATAATAATTATAGAAAAGTAAAGATATAAACAAATTTAATAAATACATGATTTTTTCTTCTGAATAACCAAAACAATTCTCCTGACACAGCATCTTCAAGGCTGGGAATACATTTCTGAGTTTCCTTTCTTTCCCCATTTGGAACAATGGAAAGAAATGCATGTAGTACAGCTATGGCTACTTTCAATCTAATGTTAAACTAGCCTATGCGTTAAAAATGAATAAACCTTGTGTTTCTCTTGAGGAAGCAATTAAATTTTAGTGTTTCTTCTTTCCCCACACGAGGTAATGTATGTTACTTAATATGTTACTCTTACTAGAATTTCTTCCAATTTGTGGGCTCTTGAATCTACTAGGCGGAAAGCCAGCTGCTTCCCCTTCATGTTATGCAGCCCCCCAGTTCTCCCTCACTGTTACAATTGTCATGTAGCTCTGAGGTGACTGAAGATGTGCCCACTCATCTAACAGCAGAACAGCAATGAGCAAAACAGCCTTCTCAATTCCCAATGGCCCAAATCTTCCCTTATGAGTAGTGAGACAGTCATGAGATAGTGTGGACACCTCACTTCAAGGTTACCATCATGGCAGGGAAAAATATACTGCCAGATTATAACATCAAAGAGGTTTTATTATATGCAACTTTGACTATGTACTGAAGAGTGATATTCAAAGAGAACTGCTGTCTACTCTCATAAAACTAATGCATTTGCCACCAGTTATTTTTGTCACAAGTATTAAGTGACTCTCTGCTTTTTCAAGACTCATAAATTGTTCTTTATTTTATCATTTTTATGATGTAGTTGCCCTTGTTAGGGATTTGTACTTCATTCTGTGTTTGTTTAGATATTTGACAATGATCTCTAGAAAATGAACTCCTTCCTGTTACAATTGTCTTAGGTTTTTTTTTTATTATGGAGAGAGGTGTTGCAGAAATGTAAGGAAAAGTTTTATGAATAGAACTTCTTCAGACCACTTACCTGCTAGAGGAAAGGAGAAGATGTAGGATACTATCTCACAAACCCTTAATATCACATCTTCTTTGGTTTTGGACATTTTTATAATGCCTAGAAATGCTGTATATTGTTTGTATCAACAAAAAGAAATAAAAGAGCTTTGGAGAGAAGCTAGCCTAGATTCCTGACATTAACAACCCACTGAATAAACTTCTTTTGTGTATTTATTAGGTTGAAATAATACAGTTGTACTTTTTATAGAATTAGATAATCAGATATAACCAAAAATATAACTGGCATACATAGTACTATTGATGTAACTACATTGTCAAATCCTTGCACCAAAGAATATTCAATCTTCTTGACTAATCTATACATAGCCTCCTGTTATGGCTGTGTCCAGATGTTCCCGAGGCCTCTTGCAGTCATGGGGCAGCCTTCTAGAGTTTCTGATGGATGCATGTTCCAATACTGGGATTATGGTGTGAGTGCTACACCCACCCTGGAGCGGGGAGCCTGCATGCAATATAAGGGAGAGAAAGAAGATTGCTGCTCACGCTTCCCTTTTGGCTCTTCTTGTTTTTGCCGTCTTCTGCTGCCATGAACTGTTGCCCTCTGCCATGTGCCACTCTGCCTTGGAGCCAGTCAAGTGTGGACTAAAGCCTCCGCAAGCTATGAGCTAAATAAACCTCTGCCTCTTTAACATGGGAGTTGGGTATTTGTGCCAGCAACAAGAGAAAAGTAACCAAGACACCTCCAATATGGCTAACTTCTAAAGGCAATAACTACTATAGAATAAGATATGGTGCTTCCAGAAAAAATCAAAACAAACACTCTCAAATAGTTGGTAATACTCATAAATAGTTGTTCTTTATAACAGGGTCATTCAACAGAAATGGAGCCTCTCCATACTAATTAGAGTTAACTAACTGGTATGGCACTTCCCTGACATTAATAATATTATATATACACAGCTTCCATTGTAGACACATAGTGGCCCCCTGCAGAGACAGATGTGGAAGAATGAGAAAGGGTTGTCTTTGTGTTGGAAAGTCAGAGGATTGATTTAAAAGTTGAAGTTCTGGAACTCACTTCAGAGTCCCTTCTGAGTCCAGCTCAGGCAGTTAAAGGGTCTGCACGGGAAAGCTGAAAATCCTGTGCTGAAATCCTGGAGCCATCTGTCCAAAGGCAATGGCAAAGACTGGATTTGCTCTGGAGAATCAGAAGCAAGACTCTTTCTTTCCCTTTATTTCAACTCAGTTTGCAAGCCTATTTGCTGGAAGAATCAGGGTGGCTCTTTCATTTACAGTAGGTGAATCACTCACAGACACCCAGAACTGTGCTAAATCAATCTGTTAAGCATTTCTCATTCAAGAGGACAATGCAACTATCACAGAACCTTTTGGTATTGAGCACTAAGAGTTTCTTCTTTCACTTAACTATAATTCTCGAAGAAATCCATCTAAATGAGTAATGGTCTGTTTTTCTAATTGTTTATTTAACTAGACTAAGGATTTACCCCAGGCACTTGCATACCTACTTTACCATTAAGCTAAACTATAGCCTTGGTACATTATTTTTAGTGCTCAGTAATATTTCATTGTATGAATGCACCACCAATTAACTGTCAGCACTCTGAAGGACATTTGAGTTGTTTCTAGGTTTTGGAAAGGCCTCTTTTCATTATTATGATTAAAATTGCTATAAAAGTTATTGACAGGTTTTTGTGTTAAAATAAGTTTTAACATTATGGAATAAATGTCCAAGAATTGAAGTGCTGCGTCCAGTGGAAGGGATATATCTAGTTGGAAGGGGCAGGTATAGTTTTTAAACAAACTTACACTGTTTTCCAGAATGGTTTTAAATATTTGCACGTATACTGTCAAAGTATAAGATGGAGAGGATTTGATGCTATCACTAGTGCTTTTATTTTTTTTTTATTTTAACTGTTCTCATAGGGGTTTAGTGATAGCTGATTCTGGCTTATTTTTCATTTCTATAATGGCTATTAACACAGAACATCTTTTCATGTGCTTTTCTTGTATTTAAATGTGCTCCTTCCTGACATGGTTTCTCATGTCTTTTACTTGTTTTTAACTGGCTATCTTTTTAACTGCTTGGTTTTAAAATTTCCCTAAATATTCTAGATCCCAGTCTATGGTTAGTTTGCAAGTATTTCCTCCTTGTTTGTGGTGTGATTTCATCCTCCTAACAATCGTCTCTTTCATTCTTTGAATGTAGTAAAATTTACTGACTTTATATTTTATGATTTATTCTGTTTTTTATTCACATGTACTGTCATGCTGGCGTCAGGGCTAGAAGTCCATAACTTAGCCTTTTTTACTTACTTTTATGCAGCTTTCAGTGTTTTAATGTCAATTTATTATAGTCAGCAGGGTTTTGCATTGTGCTCAGTTAGAAGAATAGAGAAACAATTACATCTGCATCTTTAGAGAAGCAGAAACAACTCTCTACAAGTTTTTCAGATAATTTCCCTTAAATGACGTGACCTACAGGTTCTTTGCAAAGGCTTCAGATTCTGTGGTAAATATTATGGCCATTATCCAATCTGCCATTCACTATGACCATAAAAATAATCATACATGTCCAGGTTTTCCACCCAAAGATAACGAGACTTATGAAGAAGACAATCTCTTAGAAAAGAATATCCATATCTATTAATGGAATTTCTGCCTCCACT
Organism: Dinomys branickii; assembly: GCA_004027595.1. Taxonomy (NCBI): domain Eukaryota; kingdom Metazoa; phylum Chordata; class Mammalia; order Rodentia; family Dinomyidae; genus Dinomys; species Dinomys branickii. The sequence continues at coordinate 25,089 of PVLD010004146.1, read as the reverse complement.
TTTAACAACTTATTAGTTTTATTTTTATTTTATTTAGCAGATATGATATATAGCTATATCATCCCATAGCTCATGTTTTTAAGTGAGACTATGCTTACTTTTGATTAAGTACTTTGGAAGAAATATGTAGGTGATGTATACATGATTTGAAAGAATACAAGTCCCTGAGATGTCTTCTCACAAAAGATGGCCTCGTGAACATCCACATTAGACTGCAAAGTGAGTGGAGAGGGAAGTCTACCGAAGTTGACTTGTTAGAGCAGACATCATCACCCTTTCATAATCCCTGCAGTAACCATTGCAGTTAGTAACCACATAGTTCCACTTGTCTCAGTTTTGCTGATTATTCTGGAGCTCCAGAGATTTGATAGGCACAGGAACATAATTAGTTCTCAATGAAGTGTGTAGTTTTTTTCTGTTATATTTTTATATTTATATTTTTGTCATTTTTCTACATCTTCTATAACATAAGAAAACTTTCTTCTGCAAAGTAGATAGGACAATACTGAAAGTAGTAACTCTCAAACTCATTTATTGACCAATAAGTACATTTGTGTGACGAATGCACAAATTCAATATGCTAGTTGCTAAATAAGTGTAGTAGATTTTAATTTTTTAGTGTATGTACAGAATGCATTATCTTCTTTTCTAGGAAAGAAAATGCATCACATTTTCTATCTGAATGTTTTACCCCTTAGTTAATTTTGAGCTTACAGAGAAGGAAGGTTATAGCTAACCTGCTCTACGGGGGGTTATGTTTGTCAATCATAGGCCAGAAGAGAGGCTATTGTTTAAATAGTTCTTTCCCTTCAAAGTCTTTAAATATGTATGAAAGAAAAGTGTTTGTTCTGATATACTGAACTAATAGTATTAATATTTAAATGGTTGTTCTTTTATTCCCAAAGTAACGCTTCATTAATATGTGAACTATAATAACACCTTTGGTCATATTGTTTTAATCTGTTTGGCTGTATGCTGAGTGTGACAGTCTTTCATTGATTTACATACTGAAGATTACTTTTTTTGCTGCTGAAGGGGACTAAAAATTCATGTTTAAAGACAGAGTTTCTGCAGAGAAAGAACAAGAGAAAATGAATAGGTAAAATTTATAGACTTTAAGTGACTTCTGGGTATGAAATTTGTTACTATGTTTGAAGGTTCTTGTCTTTGATTAAGTAATACATATCACTTGCTTTCTAATTGTCAAAGATCATCATTAAAGTTACAGAGATTAAAGCTGATGTTCTGAGACTCCTTAATATTAGTAATATTGCACAACTTGCTCTTGGCAAGTCAAACCCAGCAGTATTACTCATATGCCTTTTTAAAAAACATTTTACATGAGTAAAAATTCTATATTTAACTTTATATTATGATAAAATAAATGTACAAAAGCAAGATAAGCAGGAAAGAAAATCTCGAATTCCTTTTTCATGGTGTCGTGGCTCATCTCTGGATATCCCAGCATAACCTTATGTGGTTGGGATAGAGCTCAGCAGGAGAGCACCTGCCTGACAAGCGCAAGATCCTGAGTTGAATTCTTGATTCTTGGTACCAAAAAACCCAGAAGAAATTTGAAAAAACTTTATGTGGTCATGGGCAGCGTTTTAAGAGGTGACTGGAAGGTGTGTGTGGTGCTGGGGTTAAGAGTGCCCCACCCTGGTGTGGGTCATGCTGCCCAAAGTTCTGGTAGTCTGGGTGAAATACAAAGGCAGGGCTAGGTTCTCTAACTCTGGGTGCTGGGTATTTTGTCTCAGCAGTGAGAAACAGTAACACAGAATTTGGTACTGCAAGTGGGGCCATTGCTATGACTACCTGACCACGCAGTTTGGGAGTTTTTGGAACTGGCTTGTGAGAAGAGCTTGGAAACATTCGGAGATGCTGGCTGGAGAAGCAGCCCTGGAGTGCATTCACCTGTACTTGATGGGAAACTAGGAGGCTTCTGCTGGGCAGAAAGACTGCATGGGCTGCTGGCCTTTGAATCATGTGATTATACCTAAGGTTGGTTTTGAGCTACTACTTTCGATTCTTGCACAGATACTTCTAGGATTCTCAAAGGAAAAAATGCAAGTGCCCAGGCTAATGTTATCCACTCTGTTCTCGGACAGTGACCCGCGCCAGGGACACATCCCAATTCTTACTGAATTACTTATGCCCTTGATATCATCACCTCGTGCTCCTTGATGCCCCCAGGAGTTAATGTCATAAACTAGTCTTTCAAATCCCCTTAACAATTTTCTCTATGTATCTTGTTTTTTGTCTAAAAAAGCCATCGTGTGTATTTCATAAATTGTTAACCTCATGGTGATCTGGTGCCAAGCTCCCTGTAATACAACATAGAAAAACTTTGAAAATAAGAGCCAAGGTTTTTTATTCCTTAAAGGATAATATTTGTCATATAATCAATATTTATTTTTGAATGAATGAATGATTTAAACATTGCCTTTCTTAAGGGATTTATTCATTGAGTGTGATAGCTTTTTCCCACCGCCTAAATATAGCTTACTGTCATAACTGTATGAAATCTAATCTATCTTTTCTCAAATACAATTACTTACAAGCAGATTATAATGAAAATGATCCATTTTTCTACAACAGTGAAATATTTTGAGATAAAAACCAGTAGGATATCTGCAGGACACAGCTCTTCATAAAAAATGAAAGTACAAATCAATCCTCTAGGTTGGTGTATTCTAAATGAAACTGCCTATGCCAAGGCCTTGAGGAGATGCAACCACTTCCAGTTTTTATTTCCCCAGTTATTTCCACTTACCTCCAATTAACTAGGACCTAATAGGAAATAAGAAACAACAAACCGTACATCAGGTAGAGTCCAGGCAGGAGACCTTACGGATAGTGCCTGGAGGGCTCACCAGTATTAACATGTGTAGAAAACTTGATCTCCAAAGCAGCAGTGTTCAGAGATTAAGCCTGGAGGGATAATTTGATTAGGACGGTGCTGAAATCAGTAGTTTAATCCACTGATGGTCCAAAGCTGAATAAGCCATCAGAAAGTAGAGCCTAGTTGGAGGCAGCATACGTGATTCTGCCTCTGAAGGTCAGCATCTTTTCTCAGGGTGTGTTCAGTTCGCATCCTCTCTCCCTCTCTGTCACTCTCTCTCCCTCCCTTTCTCCCGCCTTCTCTCCTCACTATCATGACATGCGCACTTGTCCTGTGCTACACACTTCTCCATGACGTTTCTCTCTTTCCACAGGCCTCAAACAAATTATCCAGCTGATGATGGAAAGAAAGCTATAAAGCTATAAGCCAAAAACAAACCTTTTCTCCTTTAAATTATTATTCTCAGATATTTTGTCACAGTAATGAGAAGTAACCTAGGAAATAAAGGACAACATTATTGCAATACAAATAAGTTAGCAAAAGGAATTATGCAGCAAGTATTAGAGAACCGAAAAGACAAAAAGGAGTTACGTTCGTAACTGCAAGATATACCTAGCACATCTAGGTGGAAAGAGGATAGAATTGCTGAACTTTGCAAATTGGATGAGGGATGTTTGTAGCTGAGTGGGATCAGCTACAAAGAGGACAGAGATGAATAAAACCTTGATGATTCAGTAACTGCGGTGATTGTGTGAGGATAGAGTATTGTGTGAGTAACTAGGGAACTGAGAAAGAGGCAGCAAGCAGCTCCTCGTTCTTTAAGGGGTAGCAAGGGTCTGACCCTGAGAACACAGCAGAAACGCCAACTGGCACTAACTGCCTCTGCAAACACACTTCTGCTGCCAAGAGGGAGAAAGCTGCTGCAGTTTCACAGAGAACATTATGCTTCTCCGGGCTTGAGGACTCTTTCACATATTTTGTTATCTGAGCTCAATAGGAGTCTGATGGAAATATGCTCAGAGCCTGGAACTCCTCATTTCATATAGCAGATTACAGAAAAGTTGTTTTCATACTGAGGGAAATTGTTTAAAAATCAACCAGTATGGGTTAGTATTTTTAAAAAGTACACTTTTGGGTGCTTTTCAGTTCTCATTCTCCAGGGACTTTGTTTTACATTTCCAATCACCTAATGCTGCTTTTCCAGAAGAATTCTCATCCAGGAAGAGTATTAAATATTTTCCCCTAAGTAATGAAAGATATGTAGATTACAGTCTAATGTGTAAATATACAATTACTCTATGTAGATTTGGCATCGCTCAATAAGCTTGAATAAACTCATAAAAAATTTGGACACGGACAGATTTATGATTACACATGCATATATACTTATTTGCATTACTTTGAAATTATGCTACAGGTGGCAAAGCAATGTGCCAAAGTGACAAAGGTAAAAGAAAATATACTCAATAAAAACCAGTAGTGACAAAGAACAGGAAGCAGACAAGGGGGGAAGCAAGAAAATTTGATACACAGACAAGTTGAAAAGGAAGTAATGAAATCGTGATTGACCTGTAATCTAAGTGTAAAGCAGATTCTTGGCCTAATATGAATCTGTGTTAAGCAGAGAGATGCTGAAGGAGAAGTGTAATCATTTAACTTTGTCAGAGGATGTTTTTCTATTGCCGCTTTTCTGCTTTCAGAGTTTCAGTAAACTCTCTTTGTATTTTGAGATTTACAGCTTTGTATTTTTATAGTTTTGATCTCTCAGGAGGAGCGTGATTCCACATTGTTCCTTCACAGCAAAAATCACACTACTTTTAAAGAAGTATTTGTATTCATTACTTATAAAATTTTACTTAGGGTGAGGTATGCAGTGCACTTACAAATCCAATGTTACAATAGTATTTAAAGTAGTTTTTAAAAGCCTGGGACAGCTAGGGTGTAAGTTCCACAAACATGTTTCATGGATGAACAGCTCAGTCTCCTATTTCCATTTTCTTTGTGTGTCCGTGACCATTCTCCATCTATTTCTACCCACCTTTGCTTTTGTGTGTGCTCTATTTTATTTATGATAACCCGTTATGTGTGTGTATATATATATATATATATATATATATATAAACTAAAAATGTTTCTGTAAGTGTGGCAAACTATTGCAATTTCATAAAATAATGTTTTATGTTTTTAATTAAATTTTCTTGAAAGGATTGGCCGTGTGGTGCAGCACAGTGCTGAGGCTGGATGGTACAACGGGTACAGCGGCTTTGAGTAGAGACTAATAATGAAGCGTTTTGTACTGAAACCGAACACAGCCTACTTTAGAATATGTAGAATCAATAATTCTTAGGATTTGCTAACCTGTTTCCAGTCCCATAGATGAGGGTAGGTTGTCGTTTGATCATGTGTACGCCATTTATCCCTGCTTTTCTTGCCTTTCATTAATACCTTTCCTTACCTTAATTTTTCATCATAAAAACATGGAAAGAAGAATAAAACTGTCTCTGATTTATTTTCCTGGTCCAAATACACCTTAGGGCTAAAATCTGCCCCAAGTATATGCAGCAAACATAATCTTCATGCTCTACTACATGTAATTTAAATCTATTAAAGCACCCGCATACCGTTTATATTATTTTTAATTTGGATACTCAGTTGTCATAGTACTCTGATATGAAAAGAACTAGTATATCAGAATACTCCTTAAAGCCTCAAACGTATTATTTAAAATAGAAGACTTAAATTCAGAAATGTAATTTTCATTTAGATTTTAATCAGTTAAACCGTGAAACAGAATCCATAAATCTAAATCAGTTTGACACGAGTTCAATACTGTCAAACAATTTATAGCTAAAAAAACATATAAGATAACCAGGAAGCACTACCACTTTTCTTAATTGAATCTGAAATATTAAGATACTTCTGAAATGTGAAATGCTGATGTAATAATTAGTCCAATGATGGAGATAAATGAATTGTAAGTAGATTCTCATTATTCAGGTCAGTATTTTTTTCCACAGAGGAACAAATAAAGCATTTTAAACCAAAAAACAAAACCTGATGCAATGGACAAGATGGAACATACAGAAAAGAAGAAGGAAGCAAAAGAAAATGATAGAAAGGAGAAGGTGCTGAAGAGGAGAGGAGGAGTGAGACAGAACGGAGGGAGAGAGACTGTCATGAAACTGAATCTAAATGATGTCTCAGACCACCTCTGTTGTACTTCTGATCAGAGACTTCAGAGAGTCATAGACAACCCAGCAGTTTCAGTGGTTAGTATAATTATTTTAAATTGAGTTTCACAACAATCTTAATCAGGGTGTACTTTCTTGTGCATGAAGCTATTGGGTATTTTTAAGAGCATTACATAAGTATTTCTATTTTCTCCTGATTCTAAAATTTCACAAAGCCTAGATTTTGCCACTTTTAAAATACTCGACACATTGTAAATTAGTGCACCATTTTCTTGTTAAAATCAGCCTTGCATAAAATGATCTGTAGCTGAACAGGAGCAATAGCAAAGGTGTGAAGTGCTCCGGCGAAGTGCTAACTTCAGAACCCAAATGAGAACATTTAAATGTAAAATTTTCAGCAACAGCAAACAGATGTTTTTGCAAAATATCGTTTTTCTTCCTGTTTATCAAACTATTTTTTCTACACACATTTTCTTCCACTCTTTCAAACTTGATCTTTCCTGCAACTTTACCAATTTTCAGTGCTCATTCATCCTTGAAATGTTTCATTTTTACTTCTCCATTTCTCCCTTCTGCTGTAATTGCAAGGGAAGATGGGTATATGGTTGTGTTCTAAAAATATGAATTTGATATTAGTGACACGGATAGGCTGATGGCACTGCAAACTGAAGACTGTTGTTCTAATCACAGTAACCCAGGCACCCAATAACATACCTCACACTTTCATGAGCTATTCTCAATTCTGTTCTCAAAGAAAGGACAGTGATTAACCCTTTAGATTAAAACATCATTAGTATTAATCTTAAATGACTGCATGATACAGATATTTGCTTGAAAAGACATATTGTATTGATGACACCTATCAAATAGCCATTAGGCAGTATTGAATTTGGATGGCTCACTCAGGCGTACACCTGCCTACTAATTGTAAGTTGCAATTAAATTTGTGATTGCATAGAAATTAACACTCAAGAAGGGGATAAACACATATTTCAAATGCAACTTGGATGCTTCTAATGTCATTATTAGGAAATTCTCTTTTCTACCAGGGGACCCATAAATTTTTAGTAATGTATCTTCTTAAATGTGAAAGGAAATAAAACTGTCCTCTCTTGTGCCTTACTGTGTTTGATCAGGACCAGTCAGAGGACAACTCCAGCATAGGTCTGCTATTACCAGAGACATCCCCTTATCCCTGCCGCCAGCAGCTCATGGTGGGCTCAAGGCTCTCACTGAGCATGAATACATAAATAATGGCAGAACTTATTGCCATGATGGCAGAACTTAGTGATGAGTTAAGAACCTTTCCTTGGGCCAATTTCTAAATTTTTCTAAGCATTACTTTCATCACTCGAGATGGGATAGACGACAACATTACAAAGGTTCCTACTTTTCTGAGATGTTCTGACAGAAATGGCTATGGTCTTTCGAATCTAACACAAAAATCATTTCGAAATTTAAAAAAATCTGGAAAGTCTGTGTCAAGCTAAAGTTAAAAGAATAAGGCCCTCAGAAGAAGGTAGAATAAGAAAGTCCATACTTTGTGATTTGATGTAGCCCTGAATGAGCTCCGCTTCTACAATGCAATCGCGTCATTTAAGTTTACATCAATACTAAAGCTTGGGTCTTTTTGTTTTTTACTTGAATGAGTTTTGCTCAAGCTTCTGCTTAAGAAGTAATAGGAAATGAGGAGCTAGATTTTTTTTTTCAAGAAGGAAGGGCACAAGAGATAGAGGGAGGGCGCGGGGAGAAGGGGGCATTAAGATGCGTTATATGCTTGCACTGACTGCCCGTGAGGAATGTAATCATCGTGTACTACAAACATGTACTAACAAGGTAAAAATTAAAATTAGAAGTAATGGGAAACACTACAGTGTTGTCGGTGATCAGCTAATATATTATGTTGGATGGGCTCATATTTGAAATCTGTAGTACAGGACAAAAATATATAAAGAGAGGTAAAAATTTGCCTTTAAAGAAGAAATCAGAGAAAGAAAGCAATTCTTAGCTGCTCAGTGTTTGGCAGATTAAATGCACTATTATGGGTTGGAGGAATCAAACCCAAGGAAATAAGCAGTCAAATGGATTCAAATTATACCAGGGAGTTGCCATTAATTATTGGCATACGTTTTTTAATGTTATCTAAAGTTATCTAAAGACAGTTATCTAAAGACAGATTCAAGTTTACAGAGATAATGAGTTCTTCCTATTGGGAAATTTTAAACAGTTTGTAAAGTCATCAGAAATTTTTATAAACAAGATCTTTGCCTGAGAAGAGCATTCAGTTTTATTAATTTTTTAAAACTATAGTTCAAATTAATAGCCCCAATTGATGTAAGAAGAGGTAGTTACGAATTAAAATAGAAATATTTTATTTCTTACCATTTTGTTTTCTTAAAAAAGGCTGGGAATATAACTCAGTGGTAGAGCATGTGCCTATCACGTTTTCTTAAATCACATTTTACAAAGGAATACCCGAACTATGCATGTGAAAACTGACTTCTTAAATGACCTCTTCAGAAAATTCAGTTTAGTACAATATTGGGAAATCAGTGTCCGCATTATAAATAAATATACCTTGCGAAGAACTTAATTGAATTATAGCAATTCAGTCTTCCAACGATGCTATGAGCATGTACTGCTTTGGTCGTTTCAAAGACAGAAAGCTGAACATCAGAATTGAAATACTTTGCCATGACCGTACATTTAGAAAAGGAATGCATCCCGGGCTTTTCTGTCTCTGCCCCAGAATCTCAGCCTTAAAACTCACTTTTCACCCCTAGAGCATGACCTTTGAGCAATATTGCTTCAGTAAGCGTCCAAAGATCTTTACAAATAAAATAGATAAAAGTGGCCTAAATAATTCAGCTACTTTCTTCTATAAAAAAGCAACACTGATTAGGATAAATTGTTGCTAAAATGTCTCTCAAGACTTTTGTCAGTGGAGTTAAACTGAAAAAATAATTTTCGTACAATGAATGTTCACACAGCTATTAGATAAAGAAGTCTTATAATCACTTGTTACCAAAATCTGTGAAAAACAGGATTGATTTTTATCAATCTGATGTTTCTCAGAGGAAATAGTCATTGCCTAACATAGAAGAATGAGCTAAATTGCCTTTAAGCTGCCTTCATCTATATGAATATAGAAGCCTAATTTTAGCTACTTTTCCTGGAAATGATACAATGAACATTAAAATAAAAGACTCATGATCTTTTCAGAGATTTTACAATTTCTTAAAGCCAGCATCTCTGCCAATTTGCTAAAAAACCAAGAATAAGAAATTTCAAGCTCTAAATTCAAAAATGTGATAAAAGTCTAGCATACTATAAGTATCTTAAGATGGCTTGGAATTTTATGGATTATTTAATTTTTTGAAGTAACTAGCAGCTTGCTGGAAGATAGCCTAAATTAAGATTTGCTGCCATATGAATAATTGCATTTTTCATTCATTGATATTGCAGAATATTAAATCTGCATTCATCACAGACCCATGAGATGCATAACATTCTCTTGTAATGATTGTAAGTTACTGAATATCAAGAAAAATTTTATCCTCATAGAATGACATACTCAGAAAGCAAAGGTAAATAATTTAGACCACCTCATCCACTTTTCCATTATTTTGATACTAGTTATATAATGTAAAACATTCTGAAATTAGTTGGGGCTTATTAGGTCAGTTCAATGCTCTGTCTGGGACTCTTAAGACTTCATGAAAGCACTCAAGTAAGGTCACTAAATTTAACTATCTTTGGTTTTTAAACTTTCTTTGTGCTATTGGAGAAAAGTTTATATTAATTTATAAGTTGACTACCAGGCACTGTATAGCTCAGTGTTATGTTTTGTCCAGTATTTTGTTATAAAAAACTTAGAACTGAAGTTGAGGTGCATTGCATTGCACCTTTTTGCTCTTTGAGTATCTTTGGGAGATGCATTAGTCTGTGGCATGTACTTTCTGAACAGTTCTGAGTCAAAGCTGCATAAGTGACCTGCAAGGAAACCTTGAAAATGCTATTTGTGTATGTTGTTCTTTCATTTTGCCTTCCAGAAATATAGCCATTAAATTGAAAGCGCAGAAAATATTTCACAAAATGATTGTATCTTTCCTAATTAATCTGTGTAAAGTTATTTCACATGGATTAAAACAGTTCTTAAAATTTTGAAAATTGTAGGCAATTATATTATAATTATGTACTAATAAGCACATAAGGTCTTCTATTCTTATTTATCTGCACTCAAATAAAAATTGAATACTTCTCCAAATCTGTGAATTGATAGGAGAAATTTGTGCATTAAAAATAAATATTTTAGAATAAGTAACACATTTCAATATAACATTCTAGTATTTTCCCTCTACCAATTTTGTGTAATGATAACACATGTCATATAAATACATGACCAAGGGATTATTGATATGATCATAAAATTTTAATTATGCCAGAATAAGATTCACCTCTAAGTTTATTATTTACAAACAGGAACATTGACCAAAACTATAGTGAAAATATAAACAATAGCTAAATTGAAATCACCTGGAGCTACACTCACTTTCTGGTTTTTGAGAATCCTGAAAGGGCGTCCATTAGACGGACACATGTCATCAGTGACAGGAAGCGATTGCTACCAAAGGAATCTCTCTCCCCACAAGTCTCAGCATGTTAGGACATTTTCAGGGTGAGAAATAACATCGTTTTTTAAATCTCTCTCCTATTCTCCCTTCTATGCCTCCTTTTCATGAATAATTGCTATTTTGTTATTAGGCTCTACACTAAGATTGAATACAGAGACAATGTAATAACTGTGGCCCCTTCACAGAGCTTAGGATCTAAATTAGGAGACAGACAACTACCAACTTTATACAAATTAATATAAATAAATGTAAAATTTTGTGCACTATATAATGTAAGTACAGTGAATCAATGACTAATATGGTAAGTACAATGAAATCAACTAGTAAATATTTTAAAGTAGATCAACAATGATAGGGAGTGTTGGACTAGCATTTGGCAAGGAAGGCTTCTCTGAGAATGTAGCATTTACTGATACTTGAACAATAAGGAAAAATCCATGTAAACAATGCCTGTGTTTAGGAAAGTTATGCTTATTTTTCAAATCACTCTTCCTTATTTGTCTACACCTTAAAGAAAGGCCTGGATTGATGTTATGAATTTGAATCATTCTTCTGACCAGAGTAAGTTACTGTTAGTTTTCTTGAGTTGCCATAACAGTATTTTGGGGAGGAGGAGGGCACATGGGAATTGAACTCAGGACCTTGTGCTTGCCAGGCAGGTACTTGTGCCATTGAGCTATAGTCCCAGCCTATGAGTTAGCATAACAAATCAGCTTAAACTGAATGGTTTAAAAACCTCATGCTGTTAGCTTCCATAGGTTCAAAGTCATGGAGTTGGTAGGGCCATGGTCCCTGTTAAGCTTTACTCTTTCTTCTTCCAGAAGGGCTACTTACTGCATGACGCTTAGCAGTTTGTTGCAGTCTTTGCCTTCATCATCACACACATTCCTGCTCTGTGTGCACCTTTGTCTGATACTCCTCTGGGTGTCCTTCTTTTCTCCTTATAAGGCCAGTAATAGTACTGGACCCTATCTTTGTTCAATCCCAGCACTCCTCATTGTAACTGATTACACTGACAACGGTACCATTTCCAAATAATTGAAGTCACATTCTCCAGTATGGGAGTTAGGACATTTAATTTTGTTTGAAACACAATTTGAGTTGCAACAAACACCTATTAAAAAAAAAATATATATATATATATATAAAGAAGAAATAAGCTTAAAAACTGTTGTTCCTCAGATCAAAACTGTCCCCGCAAAGCCTCAGGAGTACAGATGTTTGGCCTGGTTGGAGGGGTGAGTGATTGGGGATATGGCCTGGAAGGATATATGCTTGCCCTTGACTCTTCACCCTATGCTTCCCCTATATACTGAACAGGTTACTCCTGCCATATTATTCTGCCATGTTATTTCTGCTTTGGGACCAGAAAACCATGAACTAAATCTACTGAAACTGTAAGCCAATATAACATTCTCTTTTAAATTGTAGATGCCAGATGTTTTATAACAGTAAAGAGAAAGTGACCAACACAGTACTGAACATGCACGAAGTTTTCTCTTCTCTATTTCTTGTGGTAAAGACTCTGATAGAAAGAGAGTACTAGCTAGGAGGGAGTCAGCCAGAATTTCCATCACATCAAGAAGATCGTGATTTAAGGTAAGAGAGATAAAGAGCATAACTCTATCCTGAGAAGTAAGATAAAGGAATAAAATATCTTTACTGTGTAAAATAATTACTGGTACTTAGAGTAATATTTGTCTTTAGTAAAATGTTAAGTATGTCAACACTATTTAATGAAGCAAGAAAATATAGAGGGTCTTAGAAGGATTTATATACATGGGAATTATTATTAAAATGATTAAAATGGTTTTTGCTAGAAACTCAATGATGAATAACACTCAATTTCCCAGATTAAAAGGATTCTCTATGTCTAATTAGCCATTTGTTTCTCTGCATGTCCTCTCTCTATATAGAAATGAGGAACTCTTTCCTTCTATCTCTCTGTGAAAGAAAATTAGTTTGCCCTCTGATTTTACATTAGAAACAACAACAACAAAAAAATCTATTCCACTAGTTACACAAATCCATAAAATAAAACAAATAAAATATTTGACAAATAGGAAAACACCTATCTATGCATAATTGAGAAAATTAGAATGTTTATCAGGACATGTTTGCAGCATATAGTGATTACATTTATTGTAAAAAATTGCTACATATAAATGCATTTCAATGCATTTTCCCCAATCCTTCCATCCCGTTTTCATTTTGATAGCATCAGATTCATTTATTTTAGTTTTAGTCATATTAAAAGCTAAATATTGTAAAAGGAAAAAATTAAAATTTAAACTATATATAAAATAGAAAAATGTGACAAAATGTCATAAACTCAGTCAAGAAATATAACAGAATTTCTAATTTCTAATGCATACGTTTGTGGTGTACAAGAATCTGAATTAAGAAATTAGCTTTACACAGGAGAAAAAATCAAGAGTAGAGTCACATAAAGCAATGAAAACAATATTTGAAAATACGTGCATGATGAAATCAATATCATGTTTTGCAACTAAACGCATTTGCTGTGTATATCCGCATATAAAAAGCCTACCAAAAATGTATATACACTTCAAGGAAAGAAAACAGTATGATGTTTCTCCAACAGTTGGTATTGCCCTTGTATGGGAGACCTTAGACAATGTCATAGATCACAGAAAACCCACTACATTTCCAGCCCTTAGAAAGGAAATTAAAAATTCATGTGCAGTGATCTCAATGACCAAGGTCACCGAGGCAGAAGTTTGTGTACTCATAAACATCTGGAAGCTCATGGCCACCACTTTGAGCACCTCTTTTCATTGTAGAGGCCAAAGAAAACTTGTTTTAGTCTCATGATGTCTGAATAAATCTAGTAACATAATATTTTTATAACTTTTTCTTTCCCTGAATTGTGTGCTATTTTGGAGATAGACAGATAAATAAATAGCTTCCTGAATGGCTCTTAACTTGTGATAAGAATTTAGAGTTTACACCACTTTTTCATCTATTAATTTGAACATAAATCAGAAAAAAAGCAACAATTATGTTTTCCTTGTGAAATCCAGCTTCTTTGTTATCTATAATTCTATCTCACAGAAAATTCTCTAAACTACTAAACATTTATGATTGTCTCCTCTGAGACAGAAGTTAGGAATGACTATTACAGGATCTCACTGGAATAACATTCTAATTAATAAAGAAAATCAGAAAACAAGTATATTCTTCTTAAATGTAATAGGTATCATAACATGGAGCAAAAATTGTATGTATGAAATTTTTCTATATCTCTCTTCTTTCTTTTGCCAGGTCTCAAATATTTTAATCCCAGGTAGTTTTTAATCCTATATTATTTATATTAACTTGTGTTAAAGTTCATGAAAAAACAGTTACAAGTTGGCTAAATAGATGAAATACACTTACAAGTTGGCTAAATAGATGAAAGCAGTAACAAAAAACAACTTTATAAATAGCTAAATAATACAGTTGTGATCACAATATATGTATTTTAACTAAAAAGTAACTTCAAGTATCTCATAAAAAGATACAAGTGTCACTCAGGTTAGCGATGGTAATACATCGACTGTGAGATAATTTAATGCAATATTCTATTAAGCCCTACTGTTACAACACATTTAATTTATGTGCCATTGTTTAGGAGAGGAAAGGTCAAATTAGTCCCATAAACAGTAAATTAGGTAATTTCCCGGCTCTCCAAATATTTCTGATGAAAAGCATTCACAGATTGCCTTTTGTGTATTAAATGTAGAAAAATAATGAAAAACAAGGGAAATACAGCTTCACATTTCTTCAGTATAATGCTGAAAGACTCTCTGAGAAAATTTCTAGAACTGAGGAGAGAAAAATTCTCCCATCATGTTCTTGTACTCCCTGAATAAAGCTAGTTTGAAGGAGGAACTGCTCAGTTAATAGTTTCTACAGAAGCAGTTTAACCTGTTTCCTAGGGAGCATAGTTGCTTAGGAAACTCCAATATATCATGGTGCAGAGGCTGTGACTAGACACCTGCTGGTGCACACTGTGTCATGCTGCCGTTTTTACCCACTCGTCTCTCTTTCCTGGCTGTGCTCTCACATGGAAGAAGTACAGACTTGGAAAACCAGTGTGATTCTTGGCACAGAGTAAGGGAAATAAAATTGCTTGTGGGTTTACTGTAAAGACCACGTTGAGTAGATACGTTCGTTTCGATAGCTTATTGCTCTACATTTTCCTGTACAGCAAACACCATCCATTGGCCATTGGCATAATCTCTGAGGATTTAAAATAATCATACTCTCTGGAAGCCCTGGCACATTAAGAAATTGTAATTGAATTTCATGAGAGTCCTTTAAAAATTCTGCTCATTTATGAAAAAATCAAGAGCATTACTATAGAAGATATACTATAAACCTTAGGCTACTTTGCTAAAATAAAAATTGATGTGTTTCTTTATACAAGAATATATAAAAATAGAATGCAGTGTTATATAACCCTTTTGATATTATTTGAACCTATGAATAATTCTTATATTAATTAAAAGTCTTACTTTTATATCGAATATTGTACAAACATTATTTTGTGTGTGTTCACCCTCCTGCTTATATATCTAAATGGGTTTTGCATTACCCTTGAAAGCTGACAGCTCATTTTCGGTTGATACCCTTTTAAAATGTAAAATTATGACGGCAGTGTGGAAGCGTGTGCTGCGAATGCGGCTCCTGGTCTCAGCACACCAGGCCGCCGCATTTAGCAGCTGTTCAGAAGCCGTGAGGAGCAAAGCAACAGAACCCAAGCCAGTGGACTGGGGACCCCTAGATGACACAGCGTTACAAAAGAGAGAAAAAATACACTTTGCAATTAACTGACAGCAACCCCCAAGGTCTGAAGCTCAGCATTATTCCTGACTTCTGCATTCTGTCTGTGAATCTTTCAATACAGGCAATCAGAACTATTCCACAAACGTTCGGTTGTAGCAGACTAAATTCACACATGCTTTAGCCATTAATAATAATCATATCTCTATACAGATGTAAATACAGGTATAGGTTGATAGGGGGAGAAACTTAAAAACCTCACTGCTGTTACTACAGAGTTAAAAGAGACGCTGAAAATTAAATAGTGTTTAATTTTCCAATGAACTTTGTGTGCTTCAGTGATTAAGAGAATCTTGAGTCCCGGTTGTTCTTACATTATCTGCTTAGGGTCCCAGTCACACGTTCGACTTGCATCCTCCTTTATTTCAAGATTTCACTCAACATATAACACCCTTGCATCTTTCCCTAGCTCTTAAGAGAAAAGAGAAAACCAGAAAATCTTACATGGTCTACACACCCCTCGATCACTGAGGCTGTCATCGCACCTGCCCCGTCTCAGCTGCGTGCCCGGCGAGCTCCCACCTGCAGTCCTTTGGTTAACTCCACTGGTCATGGCTTCCTCCACCAGTTCCCTCAGAACAGAGCTGCACAGGCAGCTTCCTGGGATTACTGTTCCTCTCCCTATGTCTAAATGTCAACCCCTTTTGTTCTTTATCCCTTTTAGTTCTTTTTGTCTGACTAATCATTTTAGTCTTTATACACACCATGACATATCATTTGTCTATTTCTTTTCCTATTTACCAGACAGAACATAAGATCCAAAAATTTAGAGATTTGGTATTTCTCCCTGTTGTATTCTCACCAGAAGATACTAGATAATCAAAATGTTAGTGATTTGAATGTGTGAATGAGCAATCAGAGAGATCTACACACACACACACACACACACACACACACACACACACGAATATCATATTGCTCATGTTGCTCTCGAGTTATCTGAAAACCACATCAAAGTGACAGTTTATGAAATCTTCCAGGCTTTCTTTTTAAGAAAAAGAGCAAAACTTAGGTTTTAAAATCCTCCTTGTAATAATGGAATTTCTTCTTTTATTTCAAAGAAAATAAAAAAAGACACACAACACAAAAATAAAAACAAGAAACTAAAAAACAATAAAAATGATACAGAATTTTAAAACAAGATGATAGGAAATTAACAGTAGTTGTTATATTACACATTATTATCTTCAAAATAGTTGCTCAGTTTACCAAATATAGGTATACAAAATTAATCAAGGAGCAGTGAATTCTCAATAATGGAATTTCACCTGTCAAATAATTACCAATTGTGTCATAAAGGAGAATTTATCAATCTTTGAGGACTTCAAAATAAAGCATAGGAAGATTTGTGTCTTACTGAATTGATATTGATCCTGTAATTAGCAAAATAAGTGTTATTTTAACAGTATATCTATATATGTATTAATAGTGCATGCTATGGGATATTTTCTGCATTTAATATTTTTTCTCTTAAAAATAAATTAAATTTATAAATAAGTATATGATTACTTTATTTAATTACCAAGTTTTGCAGCACTGGGGACAGATTTTAGGGCTTTGCACGCACTAGACAAGTGCTCAAACCCTGAGTAATGCCCTCAGTTTCCCTAACGATTCAAACAATGCCGAATGCAGGCAAAGGGAATAAAGGCTCCTGTGTTAGTGTGGGTTCCTTAAAAAGAGAATTCAGACAGGAAAGAGTGTGCACACAGTTTGCAAGTTGATATATGTTATCAGGAGGGTAGAACTGAAAAAGTGAAACAAAACCAGTACCAGAGTACATTACCAAATTCACTGCTATGGACAGATGTTGCTTATAAGAAACTTACGGTTCAACTCCTGCCTCATTTGACCAAAAGTCTTTTCTGTACAGTGTTTTTGCCAGTTTCATATACTGTGAGCATGTTATGGCTTATATGTGGATGTCCCCAGGCCCTCATGTGTGCACAGTTGGGGCTTTTGTGAGATAACTAAATAATGGAGGCATGATACTTATCAGTGCATTGATTAGTCAACAGATCAGATTATAGCTAAATGTGATTTGGTAAGTGAAGCCTGGTCACAGGAGGAGAGTCACTGAGCATGTGGCCTGGAAGAGTCTATTTTCCTCCCTCCTCCCTTGACCTGTCTCCTTGCTTCTTGTCTGCTGTGCCATGAGCAATTTTCCTTTAGCATGGACCTCTTCTAGGCCATTCTGCTTTGAAGCCAGCCCAAAATGGATTCAAATGTGCAAAAAGTCTAATTCAGAATAAATTTTTCCTATTTTAAGTTGTTGGAATTGTGTCTCTGTGATGGAAAAGTATCTAGTACAGAATTTGGTAACAGGAGTGGGGTCATTCCTGTGATCCTACCTGAACATATGGTTCAGAAGTCTTTAGAACTAGCTTGTGGGAAGATTGTGGAAAGGTTAGGAGATGCTGGCTGGAGAAACAGTTCTAGGATGCAGTGAGCAGAGCTTGCTGAGAGGTTCTGGTCAGAGCAGAGTTGAATTTCGAGAGTGATGTGTCAGGAAGGGTTAGATGCTATTAAGTGACTGAAGACACTATGTTAAAACATATTCTGACAGAGGCTTTCAAAAGAGATAGTATCTGAACATGTACACTGTAAATTCTCTGGTCCACCAAATATCTGATCTACAATAAGCTGTCCAACTACAAAGACCTTTTGTTTAGGTAATTTAACTCTTAGTAGAAGGACAATTTTGTAGAAAACCTTACCTATGCATAAGAAAAATACTCATCTCTAACCCTTGTTTAAAAAACAAACTAAGAGTAAAATGTTTTAGAACAAAGTACTCGTTATTAAAAAAAAGCTGCCTAAAATAAATGTGATCATAGATACGTTTAGCAAGCAGAGGAAGGTTATTGAATTCATTGGCCTGTTGTATTCATATTACCAATAACAAACTGGTTTTGAAATGACAGGCACCGAGAAAGCTTTCCCAAATTATTATTCAGGGAGTTTTAAAATTTAAACATTTTATATGGAGGAAATGTCATTTTCACACACTTTAATTTCATAAACTCAGTCTTGTCCCTTCATTTTTAGGAGAAAGAAAATGAGGAAAAAAAAAAAACCTTCACAAAACACTTAATCAGTTTACTTGTGGGAAAAGTCAGCATATTGCACATCTTGTGGCCACTGAGGAGAATGCAGGAAAGGCTATTTTTGTTTTCACTAGAGGGAAATAAATCTTTTAAAATGCTCCCACTTATCACTTCCTGTATTCTATCTATTTGGTATATTAAATTCATATATAATAAACTTGAAAACCAGTCATTTTACATGAAACTAATTATGTTTGGTAGTTTCCCAGAGGACAGATTCTTCCTGACACAGTACTTTCAATACCATTTACTTGTAACTTGCCGTATACAGCACAACGCCTCAGTTGGATCCACATGCACCGCTTGTGTCTTGCACCTCCCAACTTACTAGTAATTCTTTTTATTATTGTCAATTATTTAATCTATTTTGAAAGACTTATGACAAAAATGCTTCTCAGCTTTGTATGGGTTAAAAGCAGCCTAGATCTAAAAATTATAATTGATGTGTGCTCAGAATAATAACTGATTCCGCAGTTCATTAACTCCATTGATGAGCAACAATAAAAGAGAAACGCTGCCAAATTTAACCACATGATAAGGTGGGAGAGAAACTACATCATTTCGCTTGCTATCAAAAAGAAAGAAATGATCAAATGTAGTTTAAGTGAAATGGTAAATTTGCTGAGGAAAACAATTAACTTTAATTAAGATACCATTTTAAGGTATGACATTGGACAGGTAATTTTTTGAAAGGATGTAATTCTGATACTACTTCAGAAGATATAAATTCCTTTAATAGGAAATAATGTCTACTTTTTACAATCAATTACTGAGCGCTCAGTTTCATTCCGAGTGTATTTGTGTTTGATAATGGCAAAAAATGCAAATGATGTGTGAACTACTTGAAGCATTCTGTAATGAGAGAGCTGCACAGTATTTTTAATGCTTGTCTTTTTCTATGTTTTCCCTCAGTTACAGCAGATAAATTTTTTTAATTGAGATATTAGTGGGTGACATGATACACTTTTACAAAATTCTACTCCCCAAATGAAAATTAATTCCACAAACGATTATATTTTGTATTTCTAAATGAAACCATTTTTCACTATATAAGTATATATGATAGATACATGTATGCGTATGAGCATTAGGGTTACTATAAGGGAAACAGGCTGAAAATTTCTGTAATTTATTGTGCTTTGTCACTATGTAAGTCTTAACTAGTTTAAATAAATATAATAGCATAGAAAGAATGAAATATAGGTTGTTTAATAAACATGTTGTATGACTTTTTATGTTTCTAATGTTTATTGTTTTAAACCCTTATATTAAGTTGTCTGAGTGTGTACACATAATTCCCAGTGTTCTAAGACTAGAGAAAAAAGAGTGAGGATAGTCTTACTTTTGTCCTTATGGAAATAAATTCTCACAGCGAAGACCCCATTTGTAGGGTAGGTCACCAGTCACATTGTCAGCATTCCTCTCCAAGGAGAAATATAATTTCAAATCCTGACTTTATTGTTTCTAAATGAGTATATAACATTAAAAAATAAGTTTATTTTTAGGATTCACTGTACTTGAATCTGAACTCCTGTGCTACACAAACGAGGCCGATGCATAGAGGCTGTGCTGCACCAAAGCTGTAGAAATAATACAACACGACCGAGGTAGTGACAGAACCAAGGAGTCACTGCCCACTCCGAATAAATGCTCCAAGACACCAAAGAGAAGCTGCCAAGGTCAGAGCTCAGGGCTGCTTTAGACAGATGCTGCTCTCTGTACAGCAGTCACTCTGCCTCTGCCTCCACAAGAAAGTGGTGCACCGCAGGCACTTAGGATGAACCTGCCAGGTTTAATAATAATCAAGAACACTCTTAAATAAATGTCTCCAGAAAGAGAGGCAATTGGAAAACTTAAAAGTAAAGACTACTTCAACTGTAACTGCTTGCAGAAAGTACACTTTTCTTGTCTCATTTCAGAAGAAAGTTAAAAAGGAAGAATTACCAAAGTGTGTGAAGATTTCCTCTTTGCCACAGAGGGGTCATCACAGGCCTGTAGGAATTGTGGCTCAAAAATTCTGGGAAGATAAAAAGATGTATAGAAGCACATATCTGAGTCAATGCTGTATTCCCTGGAGAGCATTTATTTTAATTTTGACCAAATTAAAAGGCTCAGCTTTCTAAAATTGAGAATGAAATCTTTCCCAGAGCTGTGACGTTCAGGCGAGTATCTTCAGTAGAATATGTGAGCACTTCAGTAGTGTCAGTATTTGTAATACCTTTTTTCTTTGCCTTGTTACTGTTTTCTTCTGATACAGTATGGTCTATTCTTAACTTCAGCTCTCTTTTAGCTTTTCACAATTGAATGTTTTCAAGTGAAAAAAGGTGTCAATTCATGACTTTTGTGGGTTATAAATGCCACTTAAACACAGAAGAAGAATAAATTGGGGTTTTTTTTCTATCTTCGCCAAAAAGGAATCAGGAAACTACTCAATATAGTCAAGAAATTTAACACCTAAATATCTGTCATTACTAAAAAAGCCACTCATTTTTACAGCAATTTTCATTCAACATCATTATCCACTTAATAGATTGTTCAAGATAAATGCAAATATTCTGTCATGTACAAGTGTAATCACATTAGACATGAGTGGTTTCTAAGATATTCGTAAACTAATTAAAATTAAAATCACAGGCATCTGAAGTGATAAGCATGTTTTAGATACTTTTGATGTACAACATGTAGTCCCCAGAGTTTATAAGTTTTATGAAAAACCTTCCTGAACTTCGATTCAGGAAGTCTTCATTGATCTTCCGTAGGATGAAGTTTGAACCGTAGGAATGGGTCATTACTTTCAAATAGAAGAAAGCGTTCAGGTGTGCAGTTAGTTGAGCACTGTCAGCTTCCAACATGCCTAGGAGCTGTGAAGATGTCTGCTTTATTTCTGAGAGGAACGTAGGTGAGCCCAGATGTCAAAGGAGAGCATTCTCTTTCACCCGTCCGTATTTATTCCAAGTACTTCTAACTCTTCCCATCTCACCGTCTCCATTCTGATCAATGTTACTACCACCTCACTGGGTTACTGCCGGGCTCTTTATTGCTCCGAGAGCCGTCCTTTTCCGATATAATGTAGAGAGTTAATATAACAAATGGCAAACCTCTTCCCCACACAGCCTTCCTAATAACCTCCAATGGCTTCTCATTTATCTTATGCAAAATGAAAAATCTAAGACTTCTTCTAAGACTCATCAAAGCATTGCCATTTCTTTTCCTTTATGTAGTTCTGCTCACTCACACTTTTCCTTACTCTTAATCTCCAAATAATTGGACTTGTCAATGTTCTCCTAATATGCCGTGATATCTCCATATTAAAGCCTTTGGTTTTACTGTTTCTTTAGCTTATGACATTTTCTAATACCATCATTCTCCATTTAGCATAGCATATGCTGATCAGTTGTTGAAATCCCATGAAACAGTGCCTTTAGACTTGTTAGTTCCCTGTCATACTTTTGTTCACAGCCAGATCATCACTTAAATGCTGAACATAAGAGGCCCGAAAAATCTTCCTGAACTTCGATACTAATACATTAACTCACGTTCGTTTGACACCAACATCAGTTCATGTGCCTGTGTTGCTGACTATCTGCTGGCTGAGACACAGCACCACATCTCTAAGCTGGAAAGATTATGCTGGTTCACAGTTTGTAGGGGTCTCCGTATATAGTTTTCTGGCTGCAAAGCAGGGTGACAAGGCAGAGGAGAAAGAGTGCATGATAGGGTAGCTAGAAGCATGGTGACATCAAGGGAAGAGGCAAGGAGATAGAGCCTTCTAGGTCACACCCTTAATGACCCACCTCCTCCAGCCAGGATTCACTTCCCATGTCACATTTAGCTGTAAGCTCAGCAGTGGGACAATCCCCTGACAAGTGAATTAGTACCCAATCCTCCATGAGTGGCTACGCGTCACTCCTCATGTTGTGAGCCCCTCTTCAAGCACTGCTTAGGAGCCCATGAGGCTTTGGGGAGGTTTAGATATAAATGATATTAGTGCCTGACACAAAATCAAAATTTAAGTAGATATTTGTGAATAATCAATAATTGCATAATAACATATACAGCTTTCAAAAATCTTCACTTTATATGTGGTTATTTTATCTCAAACAATATTTGGAAACACTTTTTCAAATGACTGAGAAATTTTCAGATACGCTTCTTTGTATCTGTAACAGTTCTCTACCCTATATTATTTTTCCGTCCAGTGAAGAAACAGCTTGTCACAAACCCAGGGAGGGAGAAAGAAAATGTTCTTATAGAATCTATTTCACTGAGACAAAGGTTGCCAATAAATATCATACAATGTAAAAACCAACAAGATTGTGGCCAGAAATGAACAAACCCAAGATGATGACAATAAAAACACTGAGAAAAGTCAAAGATGCAGTGTATTGTTCCCTTGGTAACCATTTGGATAGGTACAGAAAAGAGAGGGATAAGAAGGGGGTGGGAAGAAGGAGCAGAAACAGTGGAGGAAGAGGGAGAGAAGAGACAGTGAGGAGGGCTGAAGGAAGAAACGAAGGAAGGAAGAAAGGAATGCGAGGTGGGGAAAGCAGGGAAAAGGGGGGAACAAGAAGGGCAAGAAAGGCAAAAAATGAAGTACGTATTTGAGATTTCTTCTTCTTATTATTCAAATCTCTTCCTTTTTAGATTCTCACAAGTTGTTGGGAAAACCTTATTGAGTCAATTATGTTTCTTTGTCCCAACCAAGATGGCAAGGGTATCAGTGCAAATCTTCATGTACCTGAGAAATATGATGTCTGACTAAAGAAAGTCACACTTACTTAGAGGACCTATGTGTTTACTTATTGTCTCCTACTGCGCTTTTGATTTGTTCTCTGCTGTGGAAGGTGCTTCTCCCTTCTCTTATCTGACAATCACTCAACTAGAAAGGGAGTTGGAAGTGACAAATTGCTTACAGAATTTAAAATTTGGTGGATGCCTTAAAATCTTTGTACTTCCTTCCATGCTATTAAGATTTTAAAGGTATTCCCTCTTATATACTGAGCAGGCATCTCCATAGGATAAATCTTTCTCAGCCATTCTAAGAAGTCACTCTAGACTCCCCATCTCAGCAGCATATTCTTTCCTCTGTTTTATCTCTCCCAAAGCCAAATGCAGTTTATTTCAGAAGTGTTTGGCATAATTTACAGAATCAAAGAAGCAAAGAATCATAGAATCTAAAATGAATTGTCCTGAATATGGATTTGGGGTTTCTTAATAAGTCTAACATAGGTTATTTGCAACTTGCCACTTCCAAATTTGTTAGGTTCCTTGAAAACAATATCAGATGTGTCCATTTACCTATAGAACACTGGAGTCTATTTATAGCTGAGTAATATTCCCTTCTATTAAAATACAACGTCTTTTGTATCCATTTCTCAGTTGATGAACATATGGGTTGCTCCCATAATTTAGCTAGTATAAAGTGCGCTGCTGTAAACGTGGGTGCACATACATCACTGTAATATGATGTTTTTCATTCTGTGGGAAAATACTGAAAAGAGAAATAGCTGGATTGAATGGGACCTATAGTCCTAGTTTACTGAGGAATGTCCACATTGATATCACCGTGTCTGATATTATGTATTGCTTGTATTGTTTTTAGTGGTATTTTGTAAATATCTGTGTGTTTGTTAATATGTTTTCATTCTTTTATCTTTAAAATAAAAATTAAATAATAAAAAATTCAGAATTTAACTAAATTTTTATCTCCATTGTATTCAGTAAATGTATTCACTCATTTAGCCATAATTATTCTCTTAATGGGCATCATTTGGAGCGCTTATTCCTTTATGCTTTTAAAATGTATTTTTCTACTCTTCTCATATTAAAAATGTTACTTTTATTCTTTTTAAATTTTTTTATTTTTAAAAGTATAAAAAACAAAGAAAAGCAAAAAAAAAAAAAAAAAAAGAAAAACCCACAACAAAAAAAGGAAAACATTAACAAAAAGACTCGGCCGGGGGAGAGCGGAGTTCCAAGAGCTGGTCCAGAACTGGAGAGGAGAGGGCGCAGCCAGGAAAAGAGGAAATGGTGGTTGGGAACTGTGGTCAAAACCAGTGTGAGGATGAGAGGTTGCAATAGCCAGGAGTCCCCACTCTGCAGCAACCTTCCTAATCAGCACCAGGAGGCAAGGTGGAGCCAGAGCAGCCAGTACACATCCTACCACACCCAGCTAGCTCTATGTCTGCCTCGAGGCTGTGGCCTCCTGCCTGTCCACTCTGTGGGCGGATGCCAGTGGGGAGCGGTGGGGTGAATCGGCACCCACATAAGAGCCACAGCAACTCCCAGGGATCCAGCCAAGGAACAAACGGGAACTGGAGCACAACAGCAAGAGAGAGCTGCAGATGGAGGTGGCTCACACGACACCACGCCCTTTTCACTCCAGCATCAAGCAGGAAGCATGAACTGAGTTACTGGGCTTCGGCTCTCACCCTGAACGCCCTCTGTGAGCACCTTGAGCCTCGGCG